>CAUYPK010163757.1:0-53515 GCA_963574355.1 Loris lydekkerianus
CCTCCTTGTACCACAAGTAAATTAATTGTGCCAAAACCCTTAGCAAGCAATAAAAAATCTCCCCCCCTGAACCCCCCCCCCCCCCCCCAGAAGGAGCACAGGGCAGCTGATGCCTTGATTTTGGGCTTGTGAGACTCTTAAGCAGAGTGTACTCTGGGTTTCTGAACTATGGTGACTATGAGATAATAAATGTGTATCCTTCCTTTGTTCAAAAACTTCCCAGGGCTCCCACCTCTCACCTCACCAGGCCCTGCACAACCTACCCTGTCCCCTCTCTTTCCTCCTCTCCTCCAGTTCTCCCCCTCCTTACGCTGTTCTAGCCACTCTGTTCTAGCCTCCTCACTGTGCATCCAAGATGCCAGGCACGGTTCTACCCCAAGTCCTTGGCATGGACTGTGACCATTGCCTGGAATTCTTTTCCTCCATAGCTCACACCCTCACATCCCTCAGGTCTTTGCTTAAAATGTTATCTTTTTTTTTTTTTTTTTTTCCAAATAGAGTTTCACTTTGTTGCCCATGCTAGAGTACTATGGTGTCAGCCTAGTTCACAGCAACCTCAAACTCCTAGGCTCGAGTGATCCTCCTGCCTCAGTCTCCCAAGTAGCTGAGACTGCAGGCACCCACCATAATGCCCAGCTAGTTTTTCTTCTTTTAGTAGAGATAGGGTCTCACTCTTGTTCAAGCTGGTCTCAAACTCCTGAGCTCAAGGGATCCTCCTGCCTTGGCCTCCCAGAGCACTAGAATCACAGGCATGAGCCACCATTCCTGGCCAGCTTACATGTCATCTTGCCAGTAGGAATTTTCTAGACCACCCTTTATAAAAATACTGCCTTCAAACTTCCTCCCCACGCAATCCCCATTCCTTTCTGTCACACTGAACTATATGCTAGTGGATTCTAACATTGCCTTATTCATTTTTAATTATTGTCTGTTGAGCTCCCTCTTCTCCCAAGGACATAAATGCCACGAAGGCAGCCAGTATTATCTCAGCTCTCACTGCTGGGTTCCCAGCACCTAGAACGGAGCCTGGCACATAGTTGGTGAGTACATGAATAAGTGCCATGTGCCACTGTCAGAGCCAGCCAGCAATGCTATAGGGTGTCACAGAATCATTTTAATTTTTTTTCTTTTTGTTTTTTGAGACAGGGTCTCACTCTGTCCCCCAGGCTAGAGTGTGGTGGCATCATCATAGCTCATTGCAGCCTCAAACTCCTGGGCTGGAGTAATTCTTCTGCCTTAGCCCCCTGTGTAGATGGGAATGCAGACACTTGCCACTATGCCTGGCTACTAATTTTTCTATTTTTTTAGTAGAGAAGGGTCTCACTCTTGCTCAGGCTGGTCTCAAACTCCTGAGCTCAGGCAGTCCACCTGCCTCTACCTCCCAGTGCTAGGATTACAGGTGAAAGCCACCTCACCTGGCTAGAATTTTATATATATATATATATATATATATATATATATATATATATATTTTTTTTTTTTTTTTTTTTTTTTTTTTAACCAGAGATTCATTTATGTCGCCCTCAGTAGAGTTGCTAACAGCAACCTCAAACTCCCAGGCTTAAGGGATTCTCTTGCCTCAGTCTCCCAAGTAGCTGGGACTACAGGTGCCTGCCACAATGCCTGGCTATTTTTTGTTGCAGTTGTCATTGTTGTTTAGTTGGCCCAGGCTGGGTTCGAACCGGCCACCCTCAGTGTATGTGGCTGGCGCCGTATACCACTGTGCTATAGGCGCCAAGCCAAGAATCATATTTTTCAAACATTTTTTTGGTCATTGTTTTCCCAAGAAAACTCTGGACAGTAATGTGAAATCTCCCTAATTTTTACATGTGGACAAGTAAATTGAAAAACAATTGGGCTGCTTAAGAGACATGAACAGAACCTTCTCTGAAGAAGACAGATGAATGACTAACATATGAAAAAATGCTCATTGGCCCTAATCATCAGAGAAATGCAAATCAAACCCACCCACCCCCAAGATATCACCTAACCCCTGTGAGAATAGCCCACATCACAAAGTCCCAAAGCTGGAGATGCTGGCACAGATGTGGAAAAAAGGAAACACTTTTACACTGTTGGTGGAATGCAAACTAATGCAGCCTCTTTGGAAAGAAGTATGGAGAATCCTCAAAGAGCTAAAAGTAAACCTTCCATTTTATCCTACAATCTCATTACTAGGCATCTACCTAGAAGAAAAAAAATCATTTTCTCATAAGAACATATGCACTAGATTGTTTATCACAGCTCAAATTACAATCACTAAGATGTGGAAAAAATCTAAATGCCCATCAACCAAGGAATGTATTAATAAACTGTGGTATATGTATACCATGGAATACTATTAAGTCATTAAAAGATGGAGACCTTACATCTTTTGTATTAATCTGGATGTAAAGTATCATAAAAATGGAAAATCAAGTATCTAATATACTCAATACTATTATGAAGCCAGTAGATGATCTAATTCATGCCCACACAAGAAAGACTCAATTGAATTCAAGTTGGGGGAAGAGGGAGGAGGAAGGGAGAAGAAGAAAGGAAGGGAGGGGATTGGTGTGCCCCCACTTAATAGGCACAATGTAAAGGTACATGGACACCTCCTGGGAGTGGGACACAACTACAACAGGGCCTCTACCTAACAAATGCAAATATTGTAACCTAGTTGTTTGTACTCTCACAATCTAAAATTAAAAAACAAAACAAAACAACAATTTGGGAACAAACATCAAAAAGACAACTGATTTAAAAATAGGCAAAGGTCCAGGTACGGTGGCTCACATCTATAATCCCAACACTCTGGGAGGCCAAGGCAGGGGGATTGCTTGAGCTCAGGAATTCAAGACTAACCTGAACAAGAGTGAGACCCTGTCTCTGAAAATATCTGGGCATTGGCTCAAGCACCTGTGGCTCAAGCTGGCAGGTTCGAATCCAGCCTGGGCCCGCCAAACAATGATGGCTGCAACCAAAAAATAGCCAGGCATTATGGTGGGTGCCTATAGTCCCAGCTACTTGGGAGGTGGAGGCAGGAGAATCACTTGAGCCCAAGATTTGGAGGTTGCTGTGAGCTGTGATGCCATCGCACTCTACCCAGGGTGACAGCTTGAGGTTCTGTCTCAAAAAAAGAAAAATATCTGGGCATTGTGGCAGGCTCCTATAGTCCCAACTACTTGGGAGGCTGAGCCAAAAGAATCACATAAGCTCAAGAGTTTGAGGTTGCTGTGAGCTGTGATGCCATGCACTCTACTGAGGGTAACAAAGTGAGATTCTGTCTAAAAAAAAAAAGAAAGAAAGAAAGAAAGAAAAGAAAACATTGTACACAAATATTTATGGTAGCATTATTCATGATTGCCCTTAAGTGGAAACAACCCAGATGTCCTTCACTGGGTGAGTGGATAAGCGCAATGCAGTCTGTACATGCAACAGGATATTGTTCAGGTGTATGGAGGAGTGAAGCTCTGATGACAGTCCACAGCAGCCACAGCATGGGTGAAGCTTGCTCAGTGAAATAACTAGACACAAAAGTCCACAGATTGTGTTCCTTCTAATACAAAATCACCAAATCCACACAAAAGAAAACAGACATCAGTGGTTACCAGGGCCTAGAGAAGGGGATTGACTGCTAGAGGGCTTCCATTTAGGGTGATGGAATGTTCTGAAAATAGTGGTGATGGTTGTGGGCTCGGGTGTCACCTGCCTTTGTGCTCTGGGCCTTGAGGCTGTGCACGGCTGAGCAGCTGATGTCCTGCAGATCCAGGGCTGCTTGAAGCATCTCAAAGCCATTGTCCAATACAAGGAGGTAATCCAGATGGAGCAGACAAACCTGTATTCGGTGAGTCTGGCCAGGGAGAGGACGGTGGGGGAGAGGGGCAAGGGCATGGTGTGCTTTGGGGCAAGTTCTATGCTGGGGGATGCCAAGAGCTCTGTGAGCCCCCAGCCTAGAGCTGAGGATGCTAGATTGAGGGGAATCCGGGGAGCTTTCCTGGGGCTTCTCTCTTTCCTGGAGCAGTGGCAAAGTTTCCTGGACCTCGCAGAAGGTGTCTCAGACTACAGGCTGGACCAGGTCATTGACTCACAAAAACCCAATCAGTGCTGTACCTTGGTCTTCAGCCTATCAGCCACAGGCCCCCCAAAAGCTGTGATGTTGAGCCACGACAATGTGAGTGTCCTACCCAGTGAAGGCTGGGCCCCCAACTCTGTCCCCAGCCACCCACACAGGTACTTCTGGGGTCTGAGAATGAGGAGGCCTGCGGGACTGGTTTACTGTCTTTCAGATCACCTGGACCACGGCAGCCACTGTCCAGAGCCTTTGTTATAAGTGCCCCCCAGAAGGGCAAGAGGTCCTGGTGAACTACCTCCCACTCACCTACATGGGGGCCCAAATCTTAGACATGTGGGTCACCATTGAGGTAGCTGGGGCACTCTACTTTGCTCAGCCAGAAGCTGTGAAGGTCAGTGGAGCTCCCTGACGCCCACTGGGTGACAAAAGCAGTGGATGAAGGGCTGTCCTGAGTGGAAGCCTCAGTCCACACTGGCCCTACCATGCCTCTGGTCCTCAGTTTCCCCACCAAAGAAAGGAAAGAGGTGGAGTGGATGAGAGCTAGTGTAGGAATAGACAAGGATGAGAGCTAGTGTTGGAGTGGATGAGGATGAAAGCTAGTGTTGGAGTGGAGGAGGATGAAGGCTAGTGTTGGAGTGAATGAGAGCTAGTGTTGGAGTGGATGAAATCTAGTGTTGGAGTGGATAGGAGCTAGTGTTGGAGTAGATAAGGATGAGAGCTACTATTGGAGTGGATGAGGAAGAGAGCTAATATTGGAGTGAATGAGGGCTAGTGTTGGAGTGGATGAGAGGTAGTGTTGGAGTGGATGAGAGGTAGTGTTGGAGTGAATGAGAGCCTGTGTTGGAGTGGATGAGGATGATTGCTATTGTTGGAGTGGATGACAGCTATTGTTGGAGTGGATGAGGGCTAGTGTTGGAGTGGATGAAGATGAGAGCTAGTGTTGGAGTGAATGAGGAAGACACCTAGTGTTGGAGTGGATGAGGATGAGAGGTAGTGCTGGAGTGGATAAGGAAGAGAGGTAATGTTGGAGTGGATAAGGGCTAGTGTTGGAGTGGAGGAGAGCTAGTGTTGGAGTGGATGAGGATGAGAGGCAGTGTTGGAGTGAATGAGGATGTGAGCTAGTGTTGGAGTGAATGAGGGCTAGTGTTGGAGTGGATGAGGATGAGAGGTAGTGTTGGAGTGGATGAGGATGAGAGCTAGTGTTGGAGTGGATGAGGATGAGAGCTAGTGTTGGAGTGGATGAGGATGAGAGGTAGTGTTGGAGTGAATGAGGACTAGTGTTGGAGTGGATGAGGGCTAGTATTGGAGTGGATGAGGATCAGAGCTAATGTTGGAGTGGATAGGAGCTAGTGTTGGAGTGGATGATAGTTGGTATTATAGAGAATGGGATGCATTGCCCACCCCTTCTGGGGTTAGAGGGAAGCTAATTTCAGCCCTTATATGTAAGAGAGTGTCCTTCAGCATAGACTGGTTAAACACAGTGACATCCATCCTTGTGGACTCAGTCATGAGCGGAAGGAGACTCTGCTTCATCTAGACAAACCTTACACTTAGTAAAATAAGCCAGTCACAGAGGGAAAAATCGTGTGTGATTCCTACAGTGACAGAAAGTAGAAGGTGGTGCCAGGAGCTGGGACGGGTGGGGATTAGTGTTTCATGGAGGCAGAGTTTGAGTTTGGGAAGATGAGAAAGTTCTGGAGACAGAGGGTAGTGATGGTGGTACGGCACTGTGAGTGTGCTTAATGCCGCTGAGCTGTGCACTTAAAAATTGATAAGATGGCATATTTTATACTATGCATATATTTTACCACAATTTTTAAAAATAGCACACAATGTCCCTGAGGTATATGGTGACACATCAGTCACACTGTATTCATCTGTGAACATAGAAAATCGTGCATTGGCCATCAAGACGGGAAACAGAAAAGCCACAGAGGGTTTGGGGTGGCTCATTTTTACCCCAAAATCATTCTGTAGAGGGGCCAAGGTGTAAATTACGGTTTTCCAGACAAGAGGCAAAATTGCGCTAATAGAATAGGTACTTAGGGAAGGAACAAATTTCTGCAAAGTCTTCATAGAAAGAAAAGCAAAACTTTATGAACATGACTATTGAAACTTCATATCATTTTTCACAGGTCACAAAATAGTATGGTTCGGGGCTTTTTTTTTTTTTTTTTGGAGGCAGTCTCACTCTGTTGCCCTGGGTAGAGTGCCGTGGAGTCATAGCTCACAGCAGCCTCAAACTCTTGGCGCAAGCCATCCTCTTGCCTCAGTTTTTCTATTTTTAGTAGAGATGGGGTCTTGCTTTTGCTGAGGCTGGTCTCAAACCTTTCAGCTCAAGCAATCCATCTGCCTCAGCCTCCAAGAATGCTAGGGTCTGGGAGGGGTTTTTTTTTTTTTTTTTTTTTTTTGAGACAAAGTCTCACTTTCTTGCCCCCCGTAAAGTGCTCTGGTGTCACAGCTCACAGCAACCTCAAACTCTTGGGCTCAAGCGATTCTCTTGCCTCTGCCTCCCACGTAGCTGGGACTACAGGAGCTTGCCATAACTCCTGGCTATTTTTAGAGACTGGGTCTTGCTCTTACTTAGGCTGGTCTTGAACTCCTGAGCTCAAGCATCTGCGTGTCTCAGCCTCCCAGAGTGCTGGAATTACAGGTGTGAGCCACTGCATTCAGCCTCGTTTGGGGCATTTTTTAAAAGAAACCATTTTATGTCTGATGTGGGAGAACTGCATCAGCTGGCAGCTGTGGCCCTGACTGGCCTAGGCGACATGGCTTAGGGCCGTGGGCTTCACATTGGGTGAGAGGGCAAATCTTACCTCCATCCCTCAGGAGTGGGTTTTTGGTTGTGGTAACCAGGGAATCATTCTTAGGAACTGAGAAGATTGGAATATAGTGACAAGCCAGAGCTGGTAGTGTTGCCTTCCTCCTGTTCCCTCTTGCCCTACATCTATCTCTGCCCATCTCTGCGTATTTCTCTTTCTCTCTCTTTTTATTTATTTATTTATTTATTTATTTATTTATTTATTTATTTATTTATTTATTTTGAGACAGAGTCTCACTCTGTCACCCTGGGAAGAGTGCTATGGTGTCATAGTTCACAGCAACCTTCAACTCTAGGGCTCAAGTGTCCTCCTGTCTCACTCTCCCTGAGTAGGTGGGACTACAGACCTGAGCCACTGTGCCCGGCCTGAGTCGCTGAGACTACAGGTGCCCAATACAACACCTGGCTAGTTTTTCTGTTTTAGTAGAGACAAGGTCTTGCTCTTGCTCAAACTCTTGAGCTCAGGTGATCCACCCACCTCAGCTTCCCAGAGTGTTAGGATTACAGGCATGAGCCACCATGCCTGGCCTTTCTTTCATTCTCTCTCTCTCTTTCCCTCTATCTCTATTTTTCTCTTTCTCTTGCTGCCCCTTCCTCTTTCTCTCTTCTTCTTTGTGTGTCTTTCTTGCCTTATCCCTTTCTTTCTTTTTCTCCCTCCTTCTCCCTTTTCTCTCTTTAGTTTTTTCTCTTACTCTCTTTCTCTTTCTTCCCCTCTCTATCTCTTCTTTCTTTCCCCCCCTCCCCACCCTACATCTCTTCTCCTCCTCCTCGTCTGACTCAGTTCCAGGAGAGGGGGACATAAACTACTGGGCTAGCCCACAGTGTGGCTGAATCTCCCATGTGCTGGGCCACAGGGACGAGGACAGGGATTTGCCATGTCTGCCTGCGCAGGATGGTCCCCACCTGAGCTCTAGCAGTCGCTGTAACCACCTCCCCGTATCACTTGTGACCTGGCTCCTGCCTGGGCTTGCAAACACCTGGAGGTGAAGGCGAACACAGGAAGCCTGTCTGGTCTGGCAGGGGTGGGGCTGAGGACCCTCCTCTGCTGGCCCCAATGCCCCTGCCCTGTGCAGGGTTCGCTGATGGACATTCTGCGGGAGGTGAGGCCCACCACATTCTATGGCGTCCCATGGATCTGGGACCGGATGCTCGACAACCTCAAGGCCAACCAGCTGGACTCGACCACGCTGCGGAGGAAGTTTGACAAGTGGGCCATGATGCTGGGACTGAGGACCAATCAGAAGCGGATGTTTGGGTGAGGCTGGGATATCTAGGGCTACTTGCTTTGGGGGGCTGCTGGAGGCTGGGCTGGGATGTCTGGAGGCCACGCTCTGCTTCCCCGTGTCTGCTTCTCAAGGCACATAGATCTTCCACTATGCTTTGGCTTGGCCAAGAGCCTGACCTTCAACCCAGCCAGGAAGTTCTTTGGCCTGGAACACTGCCAGCAGTTCTTCAACATGGGGCCAGGGCTCCCCAGGGCCACCCTGGACTTCTTCCTCAGCCTCAACATACCCATCTTTGAGTTCTACGGCTTGACCGAGTGCACAGGCATCCACTCGGTATCCAGCCACAAGGCCTTCCGGCTGCTGAGGTGGGTCTTCGGGGGGGGGGGGGGGGGACAGGCAGGCAAAGAGGCCCAGGATGTGGGCTGATCTCTTCTCCTCACCTGGGAACCCTAAGGGCACATGTGGTCACCCTACTTGGCTCTTGCCCACCAAGGAACACAGGTCCAAAGGCAAATGAGTGAGTGAGCCTATGAGGGGATGACCTCAAGCCCTTTTCTGATTTGCATTTTGAGTTGCAAACTGTTTTTCTTACTAACAGCAAATAATTTTTAACACCCTAGCATCTCAGGTGAGAGCCACTGTCTGTGAATGTGCCTACTGCCAAACTTGGCAACTTAGAATGACAATTTACTACCTCACAGTCTCTGTGAGTCGAGAGTTTAGGAGGTACTTGATGATTGGGTGGTTCCGGCTTGGGCATCTCTCATGAGGTGCAGTCAAACTGTCAGTGGCACTGACTCCTCTGTAGGCTCCATGGGGGCTGGGGAGTTGCTTCCACAGAGGTTCCCTCACATGGCTGCTGGGGGCTCCCTCCTTGCTGGCCATCAGTGGGAGGCGCTGGCTCCTTGCCACATGATTCTCTCCAGTGGGCTGCTTGAAGATCCTCCTAGTATGGCAGCCACCTTCCCTCAGAACAAGTGAGGGGAGAGAGAGAGAGAGCAAGGTGAAAGCCACAGTGTCTTTTATGTTAGGGTTGCCAGATTTAGCAAACAAAAATATAAGAATCCAGCTGAGTTTGACTTTCAGATAAATAATAAATAAATTGTGTATTTTTTAGTGTAAGTATATCCCATGCACTATGTGGGACATACTTATACTAAAAAAATTTTGTCTGCAATTTAAAATTAGTTAGGCATCTTATATTTGATCCAACAATCCTATTATCTATTACGAGCTAACCTCGGAAGTGGCACTCAGTCATTTCTGCCACATCTGATGACAGGTCAGCCCTGAGCAGTGTGTCAGGGGGCTACATAAAAATGTGGACACCTGGGTGGTGCCTGTGGTTCAGTGGGTAGGGCACTGGCCCCATATACTGAGGGTGGCAGGTTCAAACCTTCCCCCTGCCAAACTGCAACAAAAAAATAGCTGGCTGTTGTGGCGGACACCTATAGTCACAGCTACTCAGGAGGCTGAGACAAGAGAATCACCTAAGCCCAGGAGTTAGAGGTTGCTGTGAGCTGTGTGACACCACAGCACTCTACCGAGGGCAATAAAGTGAGACTCTGTCTCTACCAAAAAAAAAAAAAAAAAAAGTGGACACCTTTTGGAAGTCAGTTACTAAAACTACTGATTTAGTTAAGGGACCCCACATGCATTTTCTGTTACATGCAGCCTGTACTGATGGGACAGGACAAGATGAGGAATGAGGAGCAAGTCATAGCCCTTTTACTGGGCTGGTTTCCTGCCTGGGCTCACCTCTCACTAGGTGACTACAGTCAAAGGGAAGCATAGGCAGACAGATGCCTTTTAAAGCAGGGAGGACACATTTTATTCCACAATACTACTGCAAAAAGGAAAATAGTCCAGCTAAAAGTGAACCCAACTTTGACTGATGCTGAGGTGAGTGGGAGTTTTAAAGGAAACCCAGGAGACTGAAAGTGAGAGACTAAGAGTTCTTTCAGGCTCTCGGGTCTTTGAGGAATCAAGTTTGGAGCTGTAATTTACTTCACAAAGAACAGAAAAAGGGTTCTGAAGTTTGACCTTTCTAAAATAACTCCTTGAGGTCAGGCGGGGTGGCTCACACCTATAATTCCAGCACTTTGGGAGGCTAAGGTGGGAAGGATCCCTTGAGCTCAGGAGTTAAAGATCAGCCTGGGCAACATACCAAGATCTTATCTGTACTAAAAATAGAAAAACTAGCTGGGCATGGTGGTGAGTGCCTTAGTCCCAGATACTCAGGAGACTGAGGCTGGAGGATCACTTGAGCTCAAGAGTTTTAGACTACAATGAGCTATTATCACAACACTGCATTCTAGCCTGGGTGACAGAGTGAGACCCTATCTCTAAAAAAGTTTATAAAAATAAAGTAATTTCTCTAAGAGGAGATTCAGGACTTCTATGGTCTGAATTTTGTGCCCCCTCCCCTAAAATTCATTTTGATATCTTAACTTCCAAGGTAATGGTATTAGAAGGTAGGTCCTTTGGGAGGTGATTAGTTCATGGGTGAAGATTTATTTTTTCACAGTTCTGGAAGCTGAAGTCCAAGATCAAGCTGACAGGTGGTTGGGTTCTTGGTATGGCACTCTTCCTTGCAGACTGCCTCCCTTCTTGCTATGTCCCTGCTATGTTTCCTAACAGAGAGAAAGCAAGCTTTCTGGGGGCCCCACCCCCAAGAGCACATCTAACATTAATTACCTCCTAAAGGCCCTATCTACATATACCATCGTGTTTGGGGTTAATATGACTTGGGTGAAGGAGACCCAATTCCTTCCGTAGCATGTGGCCTGTGTGTAGGCCAGGACCAGTTTTAAGGCTGCCCTGAGTCTCCAGACAGTTGATGCATCAACTGGTTCCATTGAAAGTTACCTTGAATTATTTTTTTCTTTTCTTTTTGTTTTTCTTTTCTTTCTTTCTCTCTCTTTCCTCTCTCTCTCCTTCCTTTCTTCCTTTCTTTCTTTTTATTTCCTTCCTTTCTTCCTTCCCTCCCTCCCTTTCTTTCCTTCCTTCCTTTCTTTCTCCTTCCTTCCTTCCTTCCTTCCTTCCTTCCTTCCTTCCTTCCTTCCTTCTTTTCCCTCCCTCCCTCCCTCCCTCTCTTCCTTCCTTTTCTCTTTCCTTCTCCCTCTCTCTTTTCTTCAGACAATGCCCAAGCTAGAATGCAGTAGCATCACCACAGTTCACTCCAACCTCAAACTCCAGGGCTTTTGCCTCAGCCTCCCAAGTAGTTGGGACTACAGGTGCCCACCACCACACCTGGCTAGTTTTTCTATTTTTTGTATAGATGGGGTCTCATTATGTTGTCCAGGCTGGTCTGAAACTCCTGGCCTCAAGTGATCCTCCTTCATTGCCCTCCCAAAGTGCTGGGATTACAGGCGTGTGCCACCTTGCCTGGCCTATCCATGTCTTGCCTTGTCCCCTGGGCTGGTCTGTGAACTCCTGGGGGACAAGGGCTGGGTGAGATGCCTCTACGTCCTCCTTAGACTTGGCTCAGAGCTGGGGCTTGGCTAGGTGCTTTACTTGCAGTCTGTGGCTATACGTTTGCTGCCTACTTTGGGTCAGTGGGACTCTTAGGAGGTAAAAGGAAGAAAGAAGTCTTAGAATCTGCATGGTCTTGTGAATAAGAGAAAGAGGGGTGGTGAGCAAGGACAGGAGAGTCCCTGATCTGGTGAGGGATGGTGTCTGCTCATGTCTAACACTTCCCCTTCTCATCCATTCCCCACAGCTCTGGGAAGGGGCTACCCAGGGCCCACACCAGGGTGCATAAGGAAGACGAGGAGGGTGTTGGGAACATCTCTATTTGGGGCCGGAACATCTTCATGGGTTATCTCAACAACAAGGAGGAGACAGAGAAGAGGATGGACTCCCAAGGCTGGATGCACACAGGGGACCTGGGCTTTTTGGATGTTAATAAGTTCCTGTACATCACAGGCAATGTCAATGGTGAGCAAGACAGGGCCAGGCCCTGCAGGACAGTGGTACAGTTTGCACGCAGCACAATGGTGAGCAAGACAGGGCCAGGCCCTGCCATGGACAGTGGTACAGGTTTCACATAGCACAAGGCTGACTTGTGGGCTGACCTGAGGGCTGATTTCCAGCTTGGAGGAAGGGGTGCCTTTTTTATGCCTGGGATGCATCTTTGGTGTCTGTATGCAGAGGGCAGCAGCTATGGGTCCCTTGCAAGGTGGGGCTGCTTTGTGCCAATTTCCCTACCCCAAATCCTTGCTCACTTGCTGTAGCTTTTCAGAGATGAAACCTCTTCCTTTTCTGCATATAGATATCATCACTCTCAGTTCTGGAGAAAAGGTCAACCCCAAACCCATCGAGGACCGGGTAAAGATGTACATCCCCATTGTGCGGCACGTGGTGGTGGTGGGCCAGGATGCGCCATACCTGTGTGCCCTGCTCACGCTGAAGGTGTCTTGGGCTGTCCTTGGGCCTCATGACAATCTGGACTATCAGTTGGTTGAGTGGGTGCTGGTGACATGGTTGCAAGATGAGGATGTCGAGGTTCAGAGGGGAGGGGTACCCTCGCGTTGCCAAGTCCAGGATATTAGCCACACCCTGGCTAGGGGATCTGGGGTGGGGGTCAAGGTGACCCCAGAGAAGTGGCCTGCTGTGCTGGCTTTTGCAGGTAAGGGGCTCCACCCAAGAACGACATTTCAAAGATAGTGCTTGGTGCTCACCATGGGCACCTGAGACCATCCCCTGTCTTTTTGGAGGCACTAGGGGCCCTGATCTTAGGACAAGTGATGTGACAGAGCAGATAGACGCAATGTGGCTTGGCTGGCCCAGCCTGTCACAGAGCAGGGCAGCACTACGCATGCCCTTCCAGGCAGGGCCTCTGTTCTCATCTGTGCAGTGGGGAGCTGGGTGCTTGTGCAAGTGGCAGGTACTGAGGCAGACTAGGAGTGGCCCAATCCCATTCCCCCCGGCAGTGCCAGGTCAATATGGAGACAGGAGAGCCTCGAAACATGCTGACCAGTGAGGCCGTGGCTTTCTGCCGGCAACTCAAGAGCCACTCTACAAGGCTGACAGACATCATCAATGGCCAGGACCACATCATCACGGTGTTCATCAGTGAGGTCATTGATACCATCAATGCGGAAGCTCAGTCAGAGAGTACCAGGATTGTCAAGTGGACCATCCTCAACACAGACTTCTCCATTGCTGGTGGGGAGCTTGGTGAGAGGCAGGGCACAGGAAAGGGCCCAAATGGCCAGTGGCATTCTGCAGCCCTGGGCTGAGGATGAATTTGGGGGGCTTGGGTGGCCATGTGGTTTTGCCTATATCATTCAGCAAAACACGTTTAAGTCTTGACAGGGTACAGGGCATGGTGCCAAAACCCCTCAGCCCCTTTCCTAGGAGCTCTTCCCAAATGGAGTGAGCTGCAGACCAGGATTGCATACCCAGACCCAATCCCTGGCTCATGGGGTGATGGGAGAATCCCCCAACCCCGCAGTACACACCTGGGTTTCACAAAGTGTGGGCCGAGGGCCATTCACACACAAGGTCTTGGGGTGCTTGTTAAAATGCCCCAAATCTCCAGGGTTTGGTTGTTGGCACCCATAGTTTTTTTGTTTGTTTGTTTTTAGTGGTTTTTCTTTTCTTTCTTTTTCTTTTTTTTTTTTTTTTTGTTTGTTTGTTTAGCAGACCCTGGCCACGTTCAAACCCATCACTCTTGGAGCATGGGGCCGGCATGCTAACCATTGAGCTACAGGTGCTCAACCTGTTTTGTTTTTTGTTTTGTTTTGCTTTTTTGAGACAGACTCTCACTCTGCCTCCCAGGCTAGAGTGCAGTGGTATGATCATAGCTCACGGCAGCGTTAAACTCCTAGGCTCAAGAAATCCTCATGCCTCAGCCTCCCAAGTAGCTGGGAACATGGGCACACACCATCATGTCCAGCTAATTTTTTTTTTTTTTTTAGAGACAAGTCTCACTTTGTCGCCCTTGGTAGAATGCTGTGGCCTCACAGCTCACAGCAACCTCCAGCTCTTGGGCTTAGGCAATTCTCTTGCCTCAGCCTCCCAAGTAGCTGGGACTACAGGTGCCCGCCACAAGATCCAGCTATTTTTTGTTGCAGTTTGATCGGGGCCAGGTTCGAACCCACCACCTTTGGTAAATGGGGTCGGTGCCCTACTCACTGAGCCACAGGTGCCTTCCAGCTACTTTTTAAAATATTTGTAGAAATGGGATCTGTGTTGCCTAGGCTGGTCTCAACCTCCTAGGCCCAGCACTTGTCCTGACTCAGTCTTCTAGAGTGCTGGGATGACAGGAGCGAGCCACCACTCCCTGCCTGGCAGCCACATCTTAACCAGTGCCTCAGGTTCTCAGGAGCTCTGCGATGGGCTCCTAGCACCGAGGGCTCTTCTGCTGGCTACCCAGCCAAAGCCTCCCGCTGCTCTATGCTCCTCCTGCCCATATCCCTGGAGCACACTCAGCCTGCCAACGCTTGTCCTATTGGGCAGCCAGGCTGCAGGGACTGCCTGGGGACATCTTAGAAGTGGAGGGACTTGGGACTTGCTTCTGTTACAGGGGCAACAACAAAAGTGAAGAGGGCAATCGTGGCCAAGATATACCAAGAGGAAATTGAAAAGTTTTACAAGGAGGATTGATTAGTTGAGGCCAGGAAGGGGCTCCATTCCCTCTCTGTGTCCCTTTCCGTTGACTATCAAGGAGCCAATTCTTAGAGGGAGGAAAGCGCTCCCAGCGAGGGGGCCTGCTGGCCACTAGCATGACTCTCTCAGGGGAGGTGCTGTAAGTCTAAAAGAATTAATAAAACTGGCTCACTAGAGCAGTGGCTCTCACCCAGGGGCAAGTCTGCTTATAGGACTCCTGTGGTGATGTCTGTGGTGGTCACATCTGATAATCTGGCACGCACTGGGTGGGTGCTGGTGTGCTGCTTAGCACCCCAGTGTTCAGGACAGCCCCCACTGCCAAGAGGAGATGTCAGTGGTGCCTGGCTCCGCAGTGAAGGCTCCGTGAGAGTCAGAAGCTGCCTTGACAAAGCTCCTGGGTTTCTTTCCTTTTACTTTGAAAAATACACACCCTGTCTTAAGAAAGTAGTTTGGGGGTTGGTGGATAGGCCTGTTGTCCTCTTTAGAGACAGTGCAGGGCTGTGGTCCAGCTGCCTGCAAGTACTCTGAGGTGCATTAAAAGGGCAGACAAGGGCCTGCAACCAGCCTGTGTATGGCGTCAAGGGCACCCCGG
Organism: Loris lydekkerianus; assembly: GCA_963574355.1. NCBI lineage: Eukaryota > Metazoa > Chordata > Mammalia > Primates > Lorisidae > Loris > Loris lydekkerianus. The sequence goes on from CAUYPK010163757.1 coordinate 15,312, forward strand.
CTCAAGGAGTTCACACACTAGATTCATCAAAAATACTTGGGAGACTCCTTGTTCATATGGCACATGTTAAATCTCATCTGGCACCCAACTTGTAGAGAAGATACAGAGATGACCCTGTGAAGCCTGTGGACATGCGCAGCCATGCGCAGTGCTCAGCCCTGACAAGGTTCCCACGGGGGCTGCAAGTGGCCACCAGGCCAGGACATGCACTGGGAGCATCTACAAAAGTCCTGTACACGAGTAGGAAGCAGAAGAGCAACATCAGGAGAGAGGCTGTACCAAGAACTGGCACTCAAGGAGAGCCACCAGATCTTGCTTTGTATAATGTGCATGTTTTTGCCCAAATTTTTGAGGGAAAAATAACTATATATTACATATAGGTAGTATGGCTTGGAAGTAGGGGAGCCCAGCAGGACTCCTAGGGCTGCCACGCCATCCTGCTGGGGCCTGCTGGGTACATTGGGAGAGGTGCTGTAAGTCTAAAAGATCCTTTAGTCTGGGAGGATCTGGGATTCAGTGGGAGTGGACCAGAATGGCCTCTGCTGAGAGCCGTGATTAGGGGAGGACTTGATGGCAGGAATGGCTAGGTAGACTGCTGCTATGCAGAGTGAGGCCTGAGGCCTGAGGCCTGGCCAGGTGAAGGTGGACTGCAAGCCCTGCACAGGTCCCAGGGACCCACCTGGCTACCTGCAAGCTGAGTGGCCTCAGATGCTCCTGCCCTGCCAGTCATATGCTTGTCCATCTCACTTGCGCTGGTGATGTGGCAGGGAACGAAGGGCTCCTGGGAGAGAGGGACGGGGCAGGCTTCAGAGCAGTGGCTTGGGAGGGTGGGTATGTGTGATCTGTAAATTTACCAGGAGGGTGCTAGTCCTCCCCAGCTGTGCCTCTCCTGGTTGAAACCTGGCCACTTTCTTGAGGGGCATTTTCCTGCAAGTTTGAGTCAAAAGTGTGTGTGTACATTATATATGGGAGCACATTATACACAGCAAAATACATTATTTCCCTGGAGAAATACTAGGGAATGTTATCCAAGAAATAAACATGTGGAATTGGTTGGCTTGGTTTCTGGTCCAATGTGTGTGGTACTAAGAAGTCATCATGTCCATCCTAACCAGAAAAACAGCTGAAAGTCTAAAGATGGCCTGACCAACCTTGGGGGAGGGAACTTGCCAACTCCAACTCCCTCTAACCTTCCTGTCTCTCCTCACTGGAGAAGCTGAGAAACACTTGTGAAGGCCACAGCCCAGGAGCACTGGCTCATGAAATACTGAGACTAAATCACAGGACTGCAAAATGCTCCCTTCCCCTATGTTTTACCAGGGGTCTGGTAAAATAACTGTGGGTTACATGTGAACTGCAAGATATACTATTTCTAAGGAAACCTACAGCAAGAAAAGAGACAAAATCAAGGATGCCACAAGAAAATTTAGCCTCTGATACCACAGCAAATAGCACACACAGCCTACCTCCTAGCCAGAGAAACACAAAACCTCACACAAAAAGCCTATTTATCTCAGTTCCTTTTACCTAGTATATTATCACATATGGTTTTCAACAAGAACAAAAAAATACAAGACATGCTAAAAGGAAACAAAAGAAAATAGTGTAGAGAAACAAGCCAAGTAAGCATCACGAGGAGGCTTAGATATGTTAGAGATTTTGGAATTATCAGATTGTGGGTTTTTTGTTTTTGTTTTGAGATAAAGTCTGTCGCCCTGGGTACAATGCTGTGGCATCATCATAGCTCACAGCAACCTCAAACTCCTGGGCTCCAGTGATCTCTTGCCTCAGCCTCCTGAATAGCTAGGACTACAGGTGTCTGCCACAACTGTAATTTGCTTGACTAATTTTTCAACTTTTAGTAGAAACAGGATCTCACTCTTGCTCAAGCTGGTCTGGAACTCCTGAGTTTAGGTGATTCTCCCACCTTGGCCTTCCAGAGAAGATTATAGGCGTGAACCACTGTGCTTGGCCCCACACTATGCCTCTTAAATAAAAATGATTAATATGGATTTCCCTGATGATGGAGCATTTTTTCGTGCTTCTTGCCCATTTGTCTTTTGAAAAGCATCTATTTGTTTATGTCTTCTGCCCACTTTTTTAAAGGATTTTTTTCTTGCTGATTTGCTTGAGTCCTTTGTAAATTCTGGTTATGCGCCCTTTATTGAATGTGTAGCTTACAAATATTCTCTCCTATTCTGTAGGTTGTCTGTTTGCTCTGTTGATTATTTCCTTAGCTGTGCAGAAAGTTCTTAGTTTAAACAAATCCCATGTATTAATTTTTATTGTTGCCATGATTGCCACTGGGGTCTTTTCCATAAATTCTTTGCCTAGGCCAACATTTAGAAGAGTTTTTCCTACATTTTCCTCTAGAATTTTTATGGTTTCTGGCTCAGCGTCCATAGCACAGTGGTTACGGCACCCATACACAGAGGCTGGCGGGTTCGAACCCAGCCTGGGCCAGTTAAACAACAATGACAACTGCAAAAAAAAAAAGAATTTTTATGGTTTCATGCTTTAGCTCAACATCATTAATCATCAGGGAAATAGAAATTAAAACCCCAATGAGATATTAACTTACCCCAGTTAGGATGAGTTTTATTAAAAAGTCCACAAACAACAAATGTTGGTGTGGATGCAGAGAGAAAAGTATGCTTGATAGTGGGACTACAAATCAGTACAACCTCTATAAAAAATAGGATGGCAATTCCTCCAAGAACTAAAAGTAGACCTACCATTTGATCTAGCAATTCCATTATTGGGATTTACCCAAAGGAAATCATTTTATATAAAAGACACCTTGGCTTAGCACCTGTAGCACAGTTGTTACAGTGCTGGCCATATACACCGACACTGGCGGGTTTCAATCTGGTCAGGCCAGCTAAACAACAATGACAACTGCAACCAAAAAATAGCTGGGCATCGTGGCGGGCGACCATAGTCCAAGCCACTTGGGAGGCTGAGGCAAAAGAATCGCTTAAACCCAAGAGTTTGAGGTTGCTGTGAGCTGTGATGCCATGGTACTCTACTGAGGGTGACATAGTGAGACTCTGTCTCAAAAAAATAAATTAATAAAGACACCTGCAGTCCAGGTGCAGTGGCTCACGCCTATAATCCTAGCACTCTGAGGCTGTAGTGGGTGGATCCCTTGAGCTCAGGAGTTCAACACCAGCCTGAGCAAGAGCAAAACCCTATCCCTACTAAAAATAAAATACTTAGCCAGGTGAGGTGGCACATACTTGTAGTCCCAGCTACTTGGGAGGCTGAGGCAAGAGAATCACTTGAACCTAAGAGTTTGGAGATGCTTGAGCTATGATGATGCCCACTCTGTTACTCTACCCAGGGCAACAGAGTGAGACTCTGTCTCAAAACAAACATACAAACAAAAAACCCCAAAAAGACACCTGTACTCAAATGTTTATTGCAGCACAATTCACAATTGCAAAAATGTGGAATCAAAGTGCCCATCAATTCATGAGTGGATTAATAAAATGTGGTATATGCCAAGAAAAAAGATGAACTAATACCTTTTGCAACAATCTGGATGGAACTGGAAGCCATTTTCCTAAGTGAAGTATATCACAAGCATGGAGAAACAAACACCCCATGTCCTCACTATTAAATTGGAGTGAACTGATAAGCACATACGTGCACAGAAGGAAGTAAGACTCAGTGGAAAGCAGCTGGGGGAGTGGGGAGAAGGGAAATAAACCAGCTTAATGGGTACTGTGAACACTATTCAGCACACCTATAGCCAGGACTCAAACATGGCAAAAATGATCCATGTAACCTAAAATATTTGTACCCCCTTAATATCTTGAAATAAAAAAGAATAATTAATACGCTAAGAATTCTAAGAGAAAGAGCAGATAACATGCAAGAACAGGTGAGTAATGTAAGCAGAGAGATGGGACTCTAAGAAAAAAATGTTAGTCATCAAAACCACTAACACATGGCTGGGCACAGTGCCTCAGACCTATGTAATCCCAGCACTCTGGGAGGCCTGTGGGGGAGGATTGCCTGAGCTTCGGAGTCCAAGACCAGCTTGAGCAAGAGCAAGACCTTCTCTCCACTAAAAATAGAAAAATTATCTAGGCATTGTGGTAGGCTCCTGCAGTCCCAGCTACTCAAGAGGCTGAGACAAGAGGATTGCTTGAGCTCAAGAGTTGAGGTTGCTGTGAGCTGTGATGCCAAAGCACTCTACCTCAGGATGACAGACTCTGTCTCAAAAAAATAACAATTACATTAAATTAAAAAAGAAAAATGGTATCCACTAAAGCTACATACACATATGCTACCCAAGAAAGCTTCTAGATGGAAAAGCCCAAAGGGCCAAACCCTTCCCCAAGACGATGAAAGTGATGATGACTGTTACTAAGTGCTGGATTTAACTGAGTATGCAAGAAGACATCACTAGTGGAATCAAGCATCTGGCCACAGTCTGGACCAATGCTAGAGAAATACTCAATAGCTACCCAGATTGTAATGGGTCGTGTCATTGGCTGCTGTGCAGGATTTTTGTTCTAGAAAGTTGGAAAGCTTGCAGCAACTGCAGGCTGAAGGACGTGGTGGCTTTCCTCTTCAGATCACCAGTCACAGCAGCTATATGCAATTGACCTTCAGTGTTGAAAAAGATGTAAAGAAAAAATCAACTGAAATCAACAATATAAGTGAAGAAACCACAGAATTTATCAAACAGAACATTGTGATATCCAGTGGATTTGTGGGAGGCTTTTTGCTATGCCTTGCATCTTAAGGACATAAATGTTCTACTGCAGTGGATTTGATAATGAAAAAAGAAGTGGTAACAAGGTGGTCTCTCAACAGTATGTGCTGCCAAAGTCTGCAGGGCAAGGAGAAAACAATTAGCTGGACAGTACTAAACTTACAGTTTAGCATCTTGCCACCTGAAGCTTAGCAAATTTACACCTACTGTTAAAAACCTATATGTATGTGAAAATAGTATTCCTGAGTAAAATGTAGCTTTCATCAGTTTTTAAAAATTTGTCTGTTTAAAGTATAAAATATCGCCATTGGGTGTAGATATGGAGAACAAAAGTCTGTTGGATTGAAATATGATTCTCTTTTTACTTAAGTAAGATGTTCTTCATTGCCCTTTATAGTATAGTGCTGACTTTTTGTTTTAAAAGATGTTTGCAATAAATTTAACTGTAATGCCCTTTTGTGGAAAGCTTTAGAAATACTATAATTATTAAAGATAAACAGAATCTACTGATGTTAACTTTAAAAAAAGTGCAAAAGGATTAGGAATCAGATTAGCATCAGCCTTCTCAAGCAAGGTCTTAAAAATTCTGAGGAAAAATAATTTCCTACCTAAAACTCAAAACTATTCCAGACTCTCGATCAAGCGAGAATAGAATAAATATAACATCAGATGTGTGAGTTCTCCATCTGGTGTCCTTCTTAGAGTGCTACTGGAGGGTGTGCACCACCAATGGAAGCCGTGCAGGAAGCTGAAATAGACTCGAGAAGCAGGGTCTATGAGACAGGAGAGAGGTGAAATATCAAGACAACATTTGTAGCCTAGAGAGAAACCAGCTGGATGGTAATTTTAAGAAAATCCAAACTTTATAGATTATCAGACATGTTTGAGACATCAAGAAATCTTCTGTACAACTTTTGGGAATATTTTTGTGCTTGATTAATGCACAGAAGACAAAGCAAAGGCAAATTTTTAACTCCAGGAAAAGTAAAAATATTATACACACACACACAAGGTCTCTTAATACCATATCTTAATTCCTCACTGGAAAAAAGGATTGCTGTGGAAGGATAGGTCCAAAGAGACCTCAGTTGTTGGTTTTGTTTTTGAGACAGGATCTCTTCTGCTGCCCCAATTAGTGGTATCTCATCCTAGCTCACAGCAGCCTCAAATTCCTCCCTTAGCGTCCCAAGTAGCTGGGATCACAGATACACATCACCACAACTGGCTGATTTTTCTTTTAGTAGCAATGGGGTCTTGCTTTACTAAGGCTGGTCTCAAAACTCCTGGTCTCAAGTGATCCTCCCATCTCAGCCTCCCAGAGTGTTAGGATTAGTCATGAGCCACCGCACCTGACGAAGACCCTAGTATTATCTGTAATGTTTCATTTTTAAGGACAATACTTTACTCATGACTCAGACCCTTGATACTCAGGTGTCCACAGACCTGCAGCATCAGGACCTTCCAGGAGTGTCATGAAGATAAAATGGAAGGCCCCCCTAGATCTGCTCAATTACAATCTACACTCAGTATCCCCGAGAGACCCACAGTCATGTTAAGTATTAACTTAAAAGAATTCCAGCTAAGTTTTTAGAAAGTCACCTGTGGACCCTTCTGGAAGGTCTTGCTCTAGAGCCACAGAACCATAGCCTGCAAGGATAGACCAAAGTGTCTCCCTACAAAGCTCTTAGGTTGCCTGTCCGTGGGTCAGAGCCACACCAGTGAGCATGTAAGTGCAGCAGCTATGATGCGGTCACATAGCTGGCCCATGCTGTGGAAAGGCACCTGCTGGTGTGATCGTAGGGCAGTCTGCTCTCTGAGCTGGTTCTTCCTCTGTAAGTGGAGGTTCTAACAGCAGTGCCCACCTCCTCTGGTGGCTGTGAGGTGCTCGTGAGGTAACTCTCAGTGAACACTCTACTATATTTTTACACATAAATGGTCCTTCCACTGTGTGCTGGGGTCTTACAACCCTGGGAGACTAATCTAGACCCTTTGTCACTCCATAACCGTTCTTTAGAAGCTTGGATTTGAAACCATTCACTGGTAGTAAAGGCCCAGGGCAGGGCCAGCCACAACACTGACACTGGGGACAGGATCTTTGGTTCTGAGAAGGGAAAGAAACACCCCAGCATGACCTGGTGTTAAGCTGTGCCCAGCTGCTGCCTGTCGATGAGTGACCTCAGTCAATGGCTGCCACCATGGGCAGGGTGAACAGAGGACATCAGCCTCTGGTGTGGACCACTCAGGAATACACTGGTGCTCCTCTTGGGGGGAGCTGGACAGATGTGCTTGAGACAGGGCTAGCAAGAGCTTTGCGTCCTGGAGGCTCACCCAGTTCTGCCACACTGCGGCAGAGAAAACCTACCACGGGCAGATGGCACCAGGCTTCTGGCAAAGGGTGCCTCTGTCCATGCTTTTCCATCCATCTACCCATCAACTCATCCACCCACCTTATGAAATCAGGATTGCTTTCTAAGCCAAACCTTTCTTTCTGCCCCCAAAGAGATGAGCATAACCTCAGAAGCAGGACCTGAGCTGAACTCTGCCATGACACCCTCTGGGATTTCTGGTGGCCCCTCTTTTCTCCAGGGTCCCAGCTTTGCTCACACTTCTCATCCCCGCTGCTGCATCGATCCCCATCACGGCATCATCCCAGCCTTCCTCCCGCCTAGTCCGGAGGAGGGACAAGGTACCCATGCTGCCTCACACTCCAGCCCCACCTCTGCAGGAGGAACCAAAAAGATATGCAGGTCTGCTTTACCATCTGACTTTATTTCACCTTTTTTCTATAAAACTCCTCCATAATTTCACAATTTAACAAAAAGTTTAAAATCCAGGACAGAAATAATCCTGTAACTCAGTTACAAACGCAATTCTCCTTATTCCTTTTAACCAGGAGTTGGTCTCAGGTTGAAGTGTCCTAGTTTCTAGTGAGACACATTCTTTGTAAAAACCCTTATGGGTAAGGAAGGTATTCGATACCATTTGCTTTTCGGCGTTGGTTTACACTTTGTTCAGGAGAGTAAAACACAGGGGTTTGCACTGGGGGCAGGCGGCTTAACACAAAACACATGGCAATCACAAAGTGCCGGGCCCCTTCCTATGGAAGTGTCCCCAAAGCCCTCATGGGCCCAGCCACCAGGCAGTGGGGGTGGGCAGGGCCTAATGGCCCAGTATGTCCACTAGGTGGCCATGGAGCCAGCCCTGGGCCCGAGCAGCTCTGGAGGACAGTGGTGGGGCCTTCTGGCCCGAGGAGGTAACTGAGACAGGGGTGGGTACTTCCTGGAGCCATGGAAACAGCAGGAAGGGCCAGGTCACTGCTGCTGAGGGCAGGCAGGTGTGCCCGGCCCTCCTCGGCCCTCCTCCAGTTGAGCGGAAGGCTGCTCACATAGCTGTCGCTGTGAATCCTGGGGGATCCTGTGAAAGAGAAAGCCCAAGGGCCCGAGATCCCTGGCAGCCTCTGTGTACAGAGGGTAGAGCAGCTGCTGCCACTCCGCCCACCACAGGCCAATTCCTTCTGTCCGATGTCTTAAAGGGTGTCCAGAGAAGAAAAGAAGGTTCCACTTTGGAGTATTATTGGCCTGCCTAGAAGGGGATGAGGCGGGAGCTTGCCTCTCTCTTGCTGGCACCTGAAGGCTGTGGGACTGGGAGAGGCAGCATGGTGGCCAGGAGTTCCAGAGGCTTCCACCAACATCGCAGGCCTTTCCCCAGAGTCCTGGGGTGTTCCCAGACAACTGGTGCTGGGGGAAGCCTTGGAGACAGGAGCTGCCCAAGGAGTGTTCAGATTGTGCCTGCCAGACAGAATCAGAGCACAGACAAGATTAGGGACCTGGGTGGAGGGGATGATGCAGTCCCTCAGCCCGTTGCTAAATTCACATGCCGGGAGTGAGGTTTGAGAGAAGGCAGCCCATACGGGCCCCTGTTCTCTTCCCCATCTTGGTCAGGGCAGGAGAACTTGAAATGACTCTAAAGTCAGAGGGTAGGGGGTGGGAGCTAGAGGATACTCAAGTCAAGGTCTAGGGAAACAGAGGTGACTAAATAGGCCTCCAGCCCCTGGGAGCCATGCCAAGGCGGGCCCCATGAGGGCCCCCTGGCCTTGGAAGGTGGCACTGGAGCAGAACAGGACCGCCGGCCATTGGAGAGCCTCAGGCATACAGGAGTGAGTCCCCAGGCTCAGCACCAGCAAGGGCCACAGCAGTGCGGGGCGGGCCAGGCCGGGCCACAGCGGAGAGAAAGGCAGCCTGGGGAGGCCAATCCAGCCAAGTGACCTGGCCTGTCATGGCCGAGGCCCACGCTAGAGGAGCTGACTCAGAGTCAGATGTGCCTCAGAAAACTCCACAAATGATCCCATCTTATTTGGCAAAAGCTCATTTTTTTTTCAAAGTTTGAAGACTTGGTCAACGAAAGGAAGAGGATCCTGTGGGAAAAGCCCCAGGGCGCCGAGTCTGGCCCTGGAGACCAAAGACACCCACAGTGGAGATCTCAGCTCCCAGTGCCCTAAGGACTCGCTGCTCCCATGTAGCATTTACTGTCCAGGGAGGACTGGCGGGAGGTGACAGCAGTGCCCTTGGAACAACAAAGAGAAAAGGATTACTCCCTTCTTCTCAGAGGGCTGGCCCCTCCTGGCTCGGCCTCCAGCCTGACCACAAGACCTGTGGATACATTTTAACCTACAAGCCCCACCTTATCACCCCCCCCCACCCCCACCCCACGTGCACTGCTGCCCAGACGCACACCCGAAACCACTCTTGCACAGACAGAGCATACACATGTATATAATACAGAGAGAACTACACAGCACGGAGTCCTAGCACGGAGAGCCAGCAGTGACGCCTGCCCTCAATCTACACACGACAACAACGCAGACACATAGTAAGGGCCTTATGAGGTCCTGGTGGGTGGGGACATGTTCTGAACCATTCAGGGAGACTAGAAATAGCTCCTGGCAGTTGGTCCAGCTACTCAGGCCCAGGCAGTGAAACCATGCCACACAGCCCGCTGTGGAGCAGGGGCTGGTCCCGAGGCTGGGAGAGGGGCACCATCCATGCCCACTTCTTCCCCTTCAGGGAGCAAGGCCCGGAGCTGCCTTTCACACAAGCCGCTCTCCAAGGGGAGTTTGAGGGACAGCTCGTGTGTGGCTGGGAACAGCAGTGCTGGCCCAGCCCCTCGGCCCCTGAAGTTGAAGAGGGTGGGTGGGGAGCCACCAAGGAAAGTGCAGCTGGCTGTGAGGGCCGAGGACAGGGCGGTCACTAAGGCAGTGCTGTGGGCAGGCCAGTTGAGAGAGAGAAGGGCAGGCAGGGCATGGCCGCAGCCTCCCAGGACCCCAGCAGCAGGGGGCCAGCACCCAGCCCCGGGTCATGTGGCCACAGCCTCCAGATAGCTCTGCAGCTTGCGCACGGTAGTCTCATCCAAGGAGAAGAGGTCGAAGTCAAAGGTGGTGTTGGTGACATTGAAGTGGCCAGTCTCCTCTATCAGGTTCACAATCTGCAAGAAAGTGGCAGGTAGCTTCAGGGATAGTGTCCTGAGGGTAGATATGCCAGCACCGCACAGGACCCCCACAAGGGCTGGGTTCCTGGGGGATGCAGCCAGGTGCTCTAGCAGCTCACAACCCTTAGAGGCACCTCCAACCTCAGCACGCATCTCCCTGGTCCTGAGGGAGGGCCAAGCCAGGCAGCACAGCCAGGACCAGTACCTGCTGTAGCACGTTGCGCTCCCGCAGGGCCATCAGCCTCCGGTGCAGCTCCACCAGCTCATCAGTGTAGGCCTGCAGGAGGGCGGGCTCAGCAGGTGAGATGAGGTAGCCCACCCCACCCCCTGGTCCCACCAATACCCAGGCCCACCCCTCAAAGTGCAGAGCCACCAGTTCTGCCCCAGGAGGACCACCAGGGTGTATCTCAGTGCCAGGGGCAGGAGGCACCTTCCTAAGCACTGCTGGGAGGAGGAGGGAGGGCCACCCTCACCCAAGGACAGTCCAGGGTGCCCTCTACTGGCTGTGTCCCCACCTTGTCATAAGTGCCCTTCTTGAGGGTCTTCTCAGGCTTGCTGCAGGACTCAGGGCTCCTCCGGCCTGATGCCTGCAGGGAAACCCCAGATCCCTGCTGAACTTTGGCCTATGCTCTCCCCTAGCTGCAGGCATGTGCAATGCCCCCCAATCCCTCCCAGGATGGTACCAAGGCCCTGTCCAAAGTCTGCCTGGGCATTCTCTGGCTGGCCCCAAAGGACTGATTAGTCAGGGTCTGCCCATCCTGGGGCTTGATGGTGAATCCAGCCTCCTCCTCGCCCACTGCCCTCAGCCCTCAGGACAGGGACAGGACCACCAGAGCAGCCCTGATGGTGGGGCACCTCCAGGGCCTCCAAGCTTACCTTGCTGTTGGGTGGGGGTGGCTTCTGGGGGGCTGGGGGCTCACGGCCAGGCAGGCAGGAATCAGCGCTATTATCACTCTCGCTGTCACTGAAGCTCAACCTGAACACCAACACAGCTTATCAGGTCCCTACCACCCCACCCAGCCCTGCAGCTATCACAGGCTCAGACCCTCCCGTTTACCAAACTGGTGCTCCCACAGACAACGTCCCCTCTAAGCTCTAGGCAGCTACTTCTGATGAAAAGAAAAAAGAGAAAAGAGAGAGGAAAAGCCCCAGGATGGACAGGCCCTGAATAACCAGTCCTTTGGGGCCAGCCACAGTATGCCCAGGCAGGGTTTGGACAGGGCCTTGGTACCTATCCTGGGAGGGATTGGGGGGCATTGCACATGCCAGCTTGGTTCTGTGGCTCTGTTGGCATCAGAGCTGCCTGTGAGAGGATCTACCCTCTCCCTTAATAGCACTGCTCTGACCCTACTCCCACCCTAGCCACCCAACCCCTGTGCTCTGGCCCACAGGCTGCCTCCTTACATTGGAGGGAATGATCTTAAACATGGGGTGGCGAAGCCCAGGCTTTTAGCCTCCCAAATCCTGGGGACAGGTCCTCCATCCCTGCCTCCATTTCCTCGTCTGTAAGAAGCTGCCAGGAGGACTACATGGGACAACAGTGAGCTTGGGCTCAGGGGACAAACATTCACGACTACTGAGGGGGAGGCATTTGGTCACTCAACATCCAGAAAGCCACCCAGCTTGGATTGGCAAAGCTCTCCTCAGAGACCCATTCCTCTGGTACCTGGGATCCTGCTCCAATAGGGCTGTTAGGGCTGAATCCAGCGAGAGTGACCCTGACAATTGTCATTTCACAACACGTTACTCATCTCAGGCCTTGTTGCTGAGTGAAGCACCTGAAGGCACCTGAGGCCACAGCCAGGCCCAGTTGGCCATGCCCCTGTCCTGCTCCGCCCTGGCCTCCCAGACCTCCCCGACCTCCCCCAGAATGAGCACCAGAGAAGTGCAGCAGCCTCCTGGACTCTGGCTATGGCCTGTGGAGGCTGTAGGTCTGGCCTCAGTCCTTTCTCCTGTTGCCCAGGTGACGTTCCCAGCCTGCTGCTCCCACCTTCCCCTGCCCTGTGTCCCACAGGCAACAGCTGCGCTCTGGCGAAGAATTGGGCCTCTCAGGGAGAGTGGGGGCTTTGCTAGCACCAGCTCAGACAAGGTGGCCTGCATGGCCCCCTCCCTGACACCACAGGTTTGCCCTCACCCAGGGTCATCACAGATGGCCCCACAGGACATCAAGAAGTGTTCCCTCGTCTAGGTCCCTGTGTCATGCTGTGAGCCCCTCAAAAATGGGAACATCTGTCAGCCTTTCTGCTCACAGCTCTTGGCACCCAATAGAATCTCCACTGAATGTGACCAAACTGAGGCAAGAGCCTGCAGCCACTACCCTGTCCCAGGGAAGTCCCTGTCCTCCTTGTGTCCAGAGGCTAAGAGCCCTTTGGGGCCTCAGACCTGTGCCTTCCAAAGTCCAAGAGTCTCGCTGTGTCCATGCTGGTATAGGTAGCACGGCCCACAAGGCCTGTCAGGGCTGTCACAGCCATCGCTCTTGGAAAGGTAGGATTTTATCCCATGTGGGATACCTTACTGGAGGCAGACAGATGACCAACCCCATCTTCAAGAGGAGCCACTGAGGCCTAGAGGCCTCAGCCTTAAGGGGAGGAGTTGCAAGTGGACCGGGCTGCTGGCTACTGCCCCTACCTACTCCTGCCCCTGCCCTAGACATGCCCAGACCCACTCCTGATGCCTATGTCTCTGGAGCCGAGCCTCCCACCCACCCAAGGATCTGGGGGGTATCCAAAGGACACAACTTGGCTCCCCCTGTACCTTTAGGGGAACGGCCTGCAGGCCACTAAAGCAAGTTCCCACCCTAGGTGTCTACAAGCCTCCAGCCAGGGCACTTAGTGGGTGCTCACTGTGTGCAGCACACATAGGGAAGGACTGGGCGGTCCCCTGGCCCAAGACCAGAAGAACCTCTTTCTTGCTCGCCACCCCTGACTTCCATGCAGCACTGCCCTCAAGACTACAGGGCACAGGTCATTTTCCCCTATCCCTCTTCTCCAGTGGCAATTGGGGTCCTTTATCAGAACAACTTTACCCTCCCTCCTGGGCAGCCCGCACCTATCAGCAACCACAAGTCAGGGTGCCACCTAGGGTTCCTTACTTGGCTGATCAGGAGAGAACACATGGCCCTAGCCCACCCTGACAACCAGGCTGCCCTGAGGCCACCTGCCAGGAGACCCTTTAGCCATTGCTTTACCCCTACCATTCCAGCAGACCCAGAGGGTTGCCCAAGGCCCCTGCCTGCACCCACTGGCTCCCCACTGAGCCCAGTCACCTGGAATCCCTCCCTGGGTTTGTCTTGACAGCAGCCTCCTCGCCTGACGAAGAGTCATCCTCGTCGGACTCCTCCGACTGCAGGTCCTCCACCATGGAGCGCAGGGGTCCTGGGGCAGATTGGGGGGAGAGAGAGGAGGGCTCCAGCTGAGCCTGTGGCCCCTCCCCCGCAGGCCCCACCATGCGACCCCATGGACCCCAGTGCACTTGCCAACTGCCTAGGAGGCTGCTTTGCCAGGGTCCTGGTCATCTACCTCCAAGAACTGCCTCACACCATGACTGACCCTTCCTGGGGCCCCCTCTGGCTTCCCTTCCCTCCCTACCTTCCTGGCCCTGTCCTGCAGTGGGGCTGCAGGGCCCCTCCATTGCCAAAGGCGGATGAGAACCCCTCCTCTGCTCCCAGATGCAGAGATCACTGGCACTGCCAAGCACCCAGGATGAGCCAGCCCTTGCTGGGGAGGGCTCAGGAGCTGGAGCCAGGGGTGCGGATGCTCTGCCCAAGGGCCACGAGATGCCCCTGCTCAGTCTGTACCCCAACTTGGGCCTGCCCACCCCCTTGGTAGTATCCTCTACTGCTCCTGACTCCCTGTCCGCCCCTTTCTCCAGAGGCCCAGGGTTTCAGTCCCCTACAGACGGCATCTTGGTTTATATTCCTGTTACCAAGGCAACGGAGGGACACAAAGACCTCAATTACCTTGGTCACATGATCCCACTCTGTCAGGTTCCCCCCTCCCAGCAGACAAGAGCACTTGGAAGGAGTGTGGGCTCAAGGGCCCCATCCCCCAGCTCCTAGTATTCTGGCAATAGCTTGGCAGAAATCCAGGCCAGACCCCCTTATGCACCCCTCCCCCAGCTCCTAGTATTCTAGCTGTGTGGGAAGCAGACTCTCATTCCAGGGCACTAGTAGGGAAGCTTATGCCCAGCAGAGGATGGGTGCTGGTGGACTCTGGGTGGCTTCCCAGGATCCTCCCAAGTTGGGGCAGGTTCCAGGGAGAAGGCAGATGGGCCCATGGTGCAGGGAGGGATGGAGCCCATGGTCTCTGGCAATTGGCAGGTCCCACATCAGAAGGGCACTAGCCCTTTATCAGCACAGCTCAAAGCACAGGGATGGGTGCCAGGAATGGACACCAATGGTCACAGAAAGGAGCAGCACCCCCCAACCCAGCTGAAGGTCTCATGACCTGTTTCTGTTTTGCTTTTATTTTCATTTATTTATTTATCTTCCCTAGATGAGGGTCTTGCTTGTTACCTAGACTGAAGTGCAGTAGCACAATCATAGGTCACTGAGGCCCCAAACTGCAGGGCTCAAGTGATTCTTCTGCCTTGGCCTCCCAAGAAGCTGACTACAGGCATGCACCACCATGCCTAGCTAATTTTTCTAGTTTTTTGTAAAGATGGGGTCTTGCTTTTGCTCAGGTAGGTCTCACTCCTAGATTCCAACGATCCTTCCACTTTGGCCTTCTAAAGTGTTGGGATTACAGGCGTGCGCCATTGTGCCTGGTTTGTTTTGTTTTTAAATACGGACTCCATGCAAGCCACCAAAAACCCTATGGGCATTTCCTTGTGCAGGCCCAGCCTAGAAAAGTCTGGGAAAGCTGAGAAGCCCAAATGCAGCCCAGAGGAGCTCAACTGGGTTGGCCCTCCCTCCCCTCCAGCAAGTTGTTAAGTCTTTCTGGTGGCAGCAGCAGCTTCTAGACTTGGGTGTGCAGCTGGCCAAAACTCGGCATGAAGCAGGCTCCACTGCCAGTGAACTTGGAGAGGCAGGGTGGGAGCACTCTGACTCCCAGCAGCCCTATACCCACTGGCCTCCAGTGGGGGGCATGGTTTACTCCTGTGGGGTCCCCTCCTGCTGCCCTCATTACACACCTTGACTGTGGTTCTGAGATGGCTCAAAGTCGGAATCCGAGCTGGAGTCTGAACTGGAGCTGGAGTTGGATGGGCTTGACTGGGCAGACTTCACCCCACAAAATGGCAGCAGAGGGGAGAGAGGGAAGAGCCATCACCTTTCAGCTGAGGAAGGGGCAGGGCAGATGCCCTCTGGCAGTGCCACTGCCCAGCAGGTCTGTCCCAGACATCCCAAGGGGTCCCCAAGACACCCACCCATGTTGCTCCCGAGAACGTGCCAGGAAGCTGGCACCCAGCTCCTAACGCACCCTGCAGCCTACTTTCCTCAGCCTCAGCACACCATGGACTCCATGTCCTACCAAGGGACTCCAGTTTCCAGCAGCACCAGGCAAGGTTCAGAACACCTCTCAGCTTTCTCATATGACTAGGCAAAAGAGTGTATGGAGCAACACAGCTCTCAAGGAGGGAGGCTGGGGGGTGGCAGGGAGGTCTGGAATAGGAGAGCTGAAGTGGAAGCTTCTCATTCAGACTCACACACTTTCCTGGGGCTCAGAGATGACAGAAGGCTCCACCACCCTGCCTAGGTGCTGCCACCAACCCTGGTTGCCAAGCTAATGTTGAGTATGTGTGCACACTTGCAACAGATACCATGGCTGTCCTTCCTCCTTCGACTGCTGTTCATCCAGGCTCTCAGCCACCAGGGGGCAGTAAAAACCAAAATAATTGTGACAAGGACAGGAGGGGACAGGATGCCCAGGTGAGAGGGTAGCTGAGAATGTGCACATGCACGTGTGTTTGTGCAAGGGACGGGGAGCCTGGAGCTGCATCTCACAGGTGGACAGGAATCAGTCACTGAGCACAGAGGCTGGGCCAGAATGGGGCTGCCCACAAGTGTGTGCACCAGGGGAGTGCAGTGGGCCAGGCATGGGCAGGCTCTAGAGGGCAGAAGTCAGGAGTCTGAAGGTTCAGGGTACCCCAGGCCCTAGAAAGGCTGTCTAAGACCCAGCAGATGTGTCCTTAGGCTGGGGGCTATGCAGCCCCTCACCTCAGGGGACCCATCTCATGGAACTAAGTGGCTGGAGCCCCTTCATCAAGCGAAGGGAGGGGCTAGCAGAGGGAGCCAGCTGGCCTGCTGGGTCTTGGCAGGTGCCCTTCCCCACTGGGTGTGGGCAGCCTCCACACTGTGAGAGCTAGAAGAAACCTGGGGAGAGATTCCCTGGCACATGCAGAGAGAAGAGGTCAGCGCTTGGGGCAGCCTCACCCAGCCCATTGCAGCTCTTGCTATGAACCCTGCCACTGGCAAATGATGTTCTCTGGGGACCCTCCCCAAGTGGGAAGCCTATACAGGTTTCCAACCACCCATGCAGACCAGCCTGACTCTCTAGCACACACCAGACAGTGTGGCGTGTACACACACACACCCCTGGAGTGCTTATTCTTGGGGGAGGGGTTCCATCTCTGGGGCCCTGTTCTAAACCTGCCTCCTCACCATTTGGCTTCTTGACTTGGACCAAGGTGGTCCCCAGTGTCGAACCTTAGTTTCCCTATCTGTGAAGGAACTGCCAGCCTGCACAAGAAGGTGGGCCGGTAGGATGGGTCCCAGGCCCCTGCTTCACCACCCCCACCCTGTGCATGCTCTCACTTTCACTTGTTGGGGTCAGCAGGGATACAATGCAAAGAGGGCCCCAAAGCCCCAGGCGTGCCGGCACTGTGCTCACAGGGGAAAGTCATGCAAATCCAACAGGCAGGGAGAATCAGAAATGGTGTCAGCCAAGAGCCTGGAGGTGGCATGGTCAAAAGGGCTGCTGGAGTACAACTAGGTGCTTAGGCTACACAGGGCACCCAAGACCCATGACTGGCCCATGTGTGGACTGAACTGACTGGCTCAGGAACCCCAAGGCCTGAAGGGACCCCAAAGAAACAGCCAGAGGAACTGGGGGAATGGGGCCAGGGCAGGGAAGAGGCGGCTCTGTGTGGCAGCTACAGCTCCTTAGTGTAGTCTCCCCTAAACCTGCTGGCCACCTTGCCCCTTCACCACAGGTGCCTACACTTTGCCAAAGCCACAGGGCTTGGCAATGTCAGGGACTTACCTGAAGTCCTTCAGTGGGTAGATGGGTACTCTTTAGCCAAGAAGAAAGCCCCTGGGCTTCCTCAAATACCTCCAACTCTGAGCCCACAGGCACTGGACATCCAGCCCCCATCTTGGCATGGCAACCCTGAGATGGCCAGAAGTGCCCCACAGAACATCCTACATGTTCCACAACAGAGTAGGAATCTGGAGCCCTGGTGCCAACACACTGCTGGGGCCAGTCTAGCAAGGCAGGGCCTACAGGACTCCAGAGACGCCTGGTCATGGGACAGGATTTCCCTACCTGTCCAGAGCTACATATCCAGAGGAAAGAGCAGACTCAGGTGCCAAGTAGGCACCCACAGAACATCCTGCAACTGGAGAGGGCCACCTAGGCCCAGTGTTTCTGGGAGTCAGCACCAGAGCCTGCCTCCTTGTGATCACAGGCAGGTGACACTGTTTTCAGACAGCCCCAGCCTTGAGAAGTGCTGGGTGCTCAGCCTCGCCTCCCCCATGGATGTCTGAGCCAGGGGAATACACTGTTTCCCACAGGTCAGTCACCCCGAACCAGTGTTGCCACCAGCTCCGGTTCTGTCTCTGAGAATTGCTTTCAAAGTCCAACATAGGCTAGTACTACCCTCACAGGCTAGTAAAGATTTGGAAACCACCAAAGGCTGACACGGATGGGGCCAGCAATAAAGATGAGGAGCTTAAACTCTACCATTCATGCATTCATTCATTCATTCATGTATGCATACATGTATTCTCTGAACACCAGGAGCAACATATGCTGCTGGAGGCCCCCAAACAAGGTCTGGCTTCAAGGCCAAGTCTGGCTACTCTCTCTCTCTCTCTTTTTTTTTTTTTTTTGGAGACAGAGTCTCATTGTCACCCTTGGTAGAGTGCCACAGCATCACAGCTCACAGCAACCTCAAACTCTTGGGCTTAAGCAATTCACTTGCCTCAGCCTCCCAAGTAGCTGGGACTGCAGGCGCCCACCACAATGCCTGGCTATTTTTTGGTTGCAGTTGTCATTGTTGTTTAGCAGGCCCGGCCGGGCTCGAACCCTTCAGCTTTGGTGTATGTGGCTGGCGCCCTACTCACTGAGCTATGGGCGCCAAGCCGAGCTACTGTCTCTTGTGGCTAAAGTCATGGCTGCTGCAGGATAAGCCCAGAGCCTTTCATGGTGACATACCCTGAAAGGGATCCTGGCCCCACGCTTAGAAAACCAGTTGGGCCAAAGAAGAATGTCATCCCAAGTCCCAGCCGTGTGTAGCAGCCATGGGTGAGAGGGAAGGGCCGATGGCTGCCCGCCTCCAATAGCCACCTGGGAAGGGAACTGGGCATAGCTCAGGTGCCACCAATAAACCTCTAGACAGAAAGAGCAAGATGAGATGTCCTGATGCCCAGTTAACAGAGAGGATTTCCTGCCAGGCTCACCCTGCTCACCCCAAGGCACCTTCCAAGACCCAAACCTAAGCACCCTGAGGCCGCGTTTGCCCAGGGCCATCAGCAGGGCAGGTCTCACAAAGCAAGCTCTATCACCCTGGCAGAGGGAAACTGAGGTACAAGGAACAGAGGCTGGTGAAGACTAGAGCCCTGGGCTCCGGATCCCATCTCCTACCATGCTGCCTGCTGACGTGCACCCCTCTTCCTGACTTCCTCCCAGGCAGGGCTGACATGGAGGGGTCCTCTCACCTCTGACTTGAAGGAGGCCTCATCCTCCGAGTTGGACTCCTCTACCTCCAGGGGCTTTCTGGCCTCCCTGGGCTCATTCTCAGCCTTCACCTTCTCCCCTCGGGAACCACTCTTATCTTTGGCAGGCTTCTTGTCTGAGAAGGATGAGGAGGTACGGGGTGAGGTGCCTGGGGCGCTCCGAGACCCCTTGGAGCTGCTCTTCTTCTGCTTCTTGGCGCTGGGCTTTGGTGAGTCTGCGGTGGCTGGCCGCTTGCTGGAAGCCTTGGGTGGGGGTGGGGGTAGGGGGCCCCCCTTGGGGGACATGCTCTCCAGCTTGGTCTCCTTTAGGGCCATCTTGGGCTCCTTGAAGGCAGCCTTGGGTGGAGGCACCTTCTCCTCCTTGGGGAGCCGGCCTTCACCCAGCTTCCGCGAGGTGTCCTTGGAGCTCTTGGCCTGCTCGCGCTCCAGCTCCTTGGAGGAGCCCTTGCTCTCTGAGTCCTTGCGGGGTCGTTCACGGTGCTCCTTGGTCACCTTGTGCGGCTTAGAGGCCTTGCTGCTCTCCTTGTTGGCGTCCTGCAATGCCAAAGGGGGCAGGCAAGGGGGGAACACCTGATCACATGGCATCTCAACACCTGGTCACAAGGACTGCCTTGCTCTGCTACCTCCAACCCCTACAAAGTATAATCCACCTATTTCAGACTCAATTAGAGTCTTTTCCATAAAGTGAAAAAGGCAGGTGAGAGTTTTTGTGTTTTGTTGAGATAGTCTCACTCTGTCACCACAGGTAGAGTGCCGTGGTGTCACAGCTCACAGCAACCTCAAACTCTTGGGCTCAGGGATCCTCTTGCCTCAGCCTGCTGAGTAGCTGGGACTACAGGCACCAGCCACAATAACCGGCTAGTTTTTCTACTTTTTAAAAATAGAGACGGAGGTCTTGCCCTTGCTCAGGCTGGTCTCAAAACTCCTGAGCTCAAGCAATCCACCCGCCTCAGCCTCCCAGAGTGCTAGGATTAAAGGCTTGAGCCACCAGGCCTGGCCAGGTTAGGGTTTTAAATGGAGCTGCTCCGTTACTACTAGAAAGTGTGAGCAAGTCCTTGAGACTGTAGGCTAAGACCCCTCTGAATTGCACTGATACCCCCTGATGAGCTCAGAAAGAGAACAGTGAGTCAGAACAAGCACAGCAAGCCATATCACCCGTTCTCACCAATGCTCATAGCTGCCACTGGGCACTGGGCACTGGGCACTGGGTATGTGGGACCCTGGTGCAGGCCCTGCCCCTTTCTCAGTCTCTTCTGGCTCCCCAGCACACACGCTCACTGTTTCACTGCCTCCTGCTTTGACATTCCAACCTCTGCCCTGAGCTCCTTTGGCTCTGTATCCCCAAACCTCCACTATGCAGCCAGCTCCACCATACTTGGGGAGAGCTGTTCACTGGAGCCATGCTATTGAGCACCTACTGGGTTACTGGGCACTACACAGAGACAGCACCTAGGCTTCTCAGAATTGAAACCACCTGGCTGGCCTTCCTGAGACAGGAAAGGTATTCCTGAGCCTCTGTCTCAGAGGGTTCAAGGTGAAGCCTGGACTCTGGGGCTTCCCACTGGGGACAGAAGCAGGGCAAAGACAAAGAGCAGCAGAAACTCCAGGGAGTAATGCCACGGGACCCCAGGCAGGCATCTCCTCTGAACAAGTGCAGAAGCGCCCACCTCCCTAGGCGATGGCACAGGCCTGGCAGTTGGTGAACTCTCGTCAGGGTTGGCGGCCCACAGTGGCATAGCCCACGCCCTAGTCTGAGCTTTGCTGTTTGTATGTTTCCATCCTATCCTCCCTTCATACCCCATCAGCTCTCCTACAGTGGGAGCAACGTCTTCCTCGACACCCCGTGTCACCACACACATCAGAAGTGTGGAACAGCAGCCAGGTGAGGTGCGTGGTGAGCCCAGAGGCTCTCTGGGTGAATACTCCCCCAGGCTTCCCAGTAGTAGCCCAGCTCTGAGGGCAGCCCCACCGCCCTGGGAAGGGCTTTCGGAGGCCAGTGAAAGCACCAGGGAAGACGAAGGTGTCCATGCTTCATCACTTCATTAGCTCACCACCAGACATGCGGGAGGGGCAGGCTGATCAGGGGCTACTGCTACCTGTTCCCAAGGCCACCTGAATGTCCAGGGACAGATTCCTCCCAGTAAAGAGCCACAGGGACAGATGGAACAGCTGCCACATGTCTGGTCAACTCAGTTTGCTGTCTTCCCGTCATCTTCTTGCAAATTCACAAAACATATCAACGTTAAAGGCTCAGGAACAGTCCGAGGCTAGGGGGCCACTGACGCCTCTTACCCGTGTCGGGCCTGGCTGATGCCCTGAAAGTGGGAAGGGCTGTTCACACTATGAGCCCCCGCAGCTGGCTATGCTCCTGGGCTATGTTTCTTGGGGAAGGTGCATGGAACAGGGCCCATGCCTGGGGGTTCCACTCCCCAGCTGGCTGCTCCCTAGAAGGGAGGAATAAAGCAGGGGTACCATATGCCATCTTGTCCCCTTCTCACCATGGATACATGCCCATGTGGGCCGAAGGAGCTCAAATGATGTCACAACCACCAAGGATGGAACAAGAGCAAACACACAGTTCCCACCATAGGCTACTGGCCCTGGGGTCAGCTGCCACAGCTAGGAGCCTTCCCAGGGGCACACACAAGGCCACAAAGTTGGCTCTCTTAAAGTTACCAACTTTGAGCACTACACAGACATCCACAGGAGTGATGATCCATCAGAGTTATGTTCTTATTATAGGTGTCCACAACCCCTGAATGGTTAAGAATTGAAACTTAGGAAAAAAGACACCAGGCCAAGTGTCTGACATCAAGTGGGGGGCATGGGGCATCGCAGCAGCTGCCAACTGTGCTGGCCTGGGTGTGCAGGGGAAGAAACTGAAGGAGCCATCTTCCTTGCAGCATAAACCTAGGCACAGAGGTTAGAGGGTCACGTCCTCTGCCTGGTTGCCACCATGCTACCCCTAGTTGGGGGCTGTGATGTGGGGACAAATGCTAGCAACCAAATCACCCATAGTTGCAATAGCCAGACCTACCAACAGTCCCCCAGACCAAGGGATTCCAAGAAAGAAGGTTTGAGAAGGCCCACCCCATGCCCACCCTCCCAGCCTCAGTGAGCCATGTGAATAGCCACTGCCAGAGAAGGAGAGAGCCACTCACAGGCTCATGCAGTGAGGCTGGTGGTCCTGATGCTGCAACCGTGATAGCAAGGCCGAGGGGCCCTCTTGGAGAGCATAGACAGAGAAGCTTGAGCCACCTGAGAAACCTACACAGACACCTCCTGAGCCTCTCCACCAAGTGGCTAGAGAAGGCTCCAGAATGCAGAGAGAGTGGAGCCAGAGAAGCCTGGCAGATAAACACACCTGGCTCCAGGACTTTTAGGGGTCTCAAAGACCACTTTCCAAAAGAGATGCCAAGAGCAACCCAGGCTTCCAAAGCCTGCTGATTGCAGGGAAGGCATTTTTCCACAGGGCTTTAACTGTCAAATAACCAGGACTTCCACAGAGCCGTGTATGGCTTGAAAGAAGCTGCTGAGACGCCTAGCAAAAGCTTCTCTTTCGTTTCACCTCCATGAAGCTCAGAGGAAGACAGGCCTAGACCTCAGGGCTCTGTTCCCTGCTTGAAGACTTTGACGAGGATTTCCAAGACCTGCCAGCCTTGTCAAAAGGGCCAAAAAGACCCTGCCTGGGTGCTGTGGCTCTCCTCCAGCCAAGCAGGCAGATGAGGCTGCATGATGGCTGAGAGCCCTACCTGTCCCATCTGGGGTTCCCCAGCCCATGAAAATGGAGCAAAAAGAACACAGAAGTGGAGACAACACGTGAATTCAGAGCCATGATGCCCAGGAGCCACCTGAGGGCCCTGCGGGTCTCAGCCCCCAGGAATGGCTGTGCTAAGTGGGTGGCTGCAGAGGAAAAGGACCCACGCTCACAGCTTTATATGGATATCACGATCCTCTCCAAGGGGCTTTCCAGCTTGTCCTTTGAGCAGCCACTCTGGGATGGTTCAGAGAAAGAGAAGCCTCAGGAAGACCAAGTGCCACCTGCCTGACTGGGCTGAGGAGGACAATAAATCATTTCTTCTTCCTCAAAATCATATGCACCCCTTCGCCCATCCCCACGGAAGCCGTTGCTAGAGAAGTACAGCCAAGGGCAGGGGTTGGCCAGGCTGTGCTCAGGAGAGCTGAGAAGGTGGGCAGCCATGGTCCAGAATGGAAATGCTCTGCCCAGAGGCTGCCCTAGCCAGCCATCTGCGAAGCTCTTGAGGCTTTGGGCTGTGCAGTCCTGTGGCCCAGCCCATGCTCAACAGGATGAAGGGAAGGGAAGGGAAGGGATTAGGCAGGTGTATGGCCTCAAGATGGATGGGGCAAAGTGCCCAAGATCACTTGGTTCATTCCTGAAATCCTAAGGAAGTGGCAGTGAGTGGTATGGGGGAAGGCAGAGAGCTCAAAGAGGAAGACACCAAGGGAGCGAGTGCAGGTATGGAAGGCCCAGCTTGGCAGCCCCACGCAACTAGGCCTTCCACCTCACTAACCTTGGAGCCGTGGGATGGTTTGGTCTTCTTGGGGTCAGAGAAGGCAGAGAGTGGAATTGTGGGCAACATGGGGTAGTCAGGGCTGGGCCTGGACACCGGGTCTGCTCCTTCGGGCATTACCATCACCTAGTGACAGAGAAGAGACAGGCATTATGATGGGCAGGGGCCAGCAGTCCCAGACAGGAAGGAGGCCCGTGTGGACATGTGGATGTGCTGATAGCAACAGGGCTCCCTCTTTGGGCAAGGGGAGAAAGGAGAGCCTGAGCTCCCCTTTTCTGGAAGAATCACAGGTACTTTCTCTGCTGGAAGCTGGGTACTAAGTACTCAGGTGAAGCAGGCTGGGTGGTGAAGAGTGAAGAGAAGCCTAGGCTCCTGGGATGGCTAGGCTGCACAGCCCCAGGGCACAGTGGAGCAGAGAGCTGGCTGAGAAGACTGGCAGAGCACGCCAGGATGCATGAGAAGGCAGCTGCAGCCCAAGCTCAGCCTATGTGCCAAGGCCAAGAGGCCAGAGAGAGGCATGGTCTGGAGGGTGAGAGGCCAGGCACCCAAGACAGGTAGCGTGCTGCAGAGAGCCACTTCCAAGGTGTCTGCACAGATGCAACTTCAGTGTCTCCCACATGCACCGCAGGACAAGCCTTTATCTTCCTGCAGGTGACTGAAGCTGACCCAAAGCACGCTGAGACAACGGCAGGAGGTGGCCTGCATGGGGGGAGCCCACCGTCCTCTGCAAAAGCAGCTGTGCACAAGCCAGCCCTGGGCCTGGGGGAAGTGCCCGGTCTGGTCTTAGAGGCTAAGATCCTTCCAGGAGGTGCTCCCAGGACACTGGCTACAGGGAGAGGAAGCCCTGGTTAAGATCTCAAAATACTCATACTACAGGTTAATGCTGACAAGCCTCCTAGATGGCCACAAATCGAGACAAAAGTAGAAAACACAGTTAACAAGTAGTGAATGCAGGCAGAAGCAGTGCCACTAAGAACGGTTACCACCTGTGATTCCCTTCATCTGAGGATGCTGACATACTGTGGTCACAGGGACACAGCTGGGGGTTGTTCCTCGGAGTCCACAACAGTGGACTGACACACTCGCTATGCCTGACAGGTAGCTCCCTGAAGATAGGCCACAGATACCCCATGCTCCAGGGCAGCTGAGGCCCTGCCTACCTGCAGATACGCTCACAGGGAGTGCGCACCTCTCCTCCCATGTCAACCCATCCCTAGTCTCTCCCAACCAGTGCCCTAGACTGACACTACTTCAGGTCCAGGAAGTGCCTCTCTCCTCTGTAACACAGACCCTTGGAAAAAGAACAGGTAAAGTGAACAAGTGGATCATTTCTATCTGCAATAGGGTGCTGCCATGGTGACCCATCTCCCCAGATAAATACAGACCCTCAGCCACTAGGGTGAAGAGCCTGGAGGGGTACAGGGCTAGGACAGTGGGAAGTTCCACCCTAGTCATTCTGTAAGTACACAAGAACTCCAAGGGACCTCTTGGTGAGGAATGTATGGAGGTCTGCGTGCTGTTCAGCTCCTCCAGCACTGACAGACACGTGGGCAGGGGCTGCAGCGACTCGCTGCTGGATACACTCTGGGCTTCAGGACAGCAAAGGCAGATGCAACGAAGCACCTGACAACAGCCACCGTCCCTCAGACTGCTCCTGAGGCTAGAGGGGACCCTGGCCACTAGCTCAGAGAGCCCTGAAGGCCCAGAAAGTTCCTGAGCAGCAAGCCAGCTCCTCTGGGCAGCCCTCCCAGAGGGTGGATGGTGTCCACCACCCTCATTCTGCCCACAGGGCTTGGGTTGCTCCCCCACCAGCCCTGCACAGGCTGAGCAGGACCTGACCCCAGTTCCTCTTCCTCCCAGCCCTTGCTACATTCACTTAGTCCTCAGAGCATTCCTCTCTCTTCAGAGCAATGGAAACTGCATCCATTGGGAGCTAGTCCTGGCTGCTGCCCAAGAGACCTGGGAGATGCTGTTTCCTTGAAACATAACTAGAAGGCTTCAGGGAGCCCAGAGACACCCGGTGCCAAGCAGTGGGAAACCTGAAGGTGGGAAGCAGGTGGAGCAGAGCAGGGAGGTCTTAGGGCCACACTGTCCATGCAGACCTACCCAGTGCCTCCTTCACCCGTCCTTCAGAGCCAGAAGGTGTCTTTATTAGGGACACGGCAGGACTCATTTAAACCTGCCACAAACTATTCCTTTTATTACCAAAAAGTAACAAGTTCATCATGGACTCAGTCGTGCTCGGCAGAGAGTGTGTGGTTGTTCCTGGAGCCCAAGACACCACCAGGCTCCCCACTGCCTCGGGAGGTGGGTCTGCCCTGCACACACCCCACACGTGACACAAACCATACATGACACAAGCAACACACACCCTCACACATAGCCCCAGATACCCCACACGTGGCCCCTCCTACCACACATACCCTTATACATACCCGGCCCCTACTCCATGAGAAAAGCACAGGCTGACATACATCTAGGCACATGCTCTGTGACCCTGGGTCACCGAGGTGGCTATGCCACGCTGTGACCAAGCCACAGCCTGCACATGCTGCTACACGACCACCCACCTGCAGCCAGGTGCCCTGTCCTCCTCCACAACCCACCCCTGGCTACCATGCCACACCCCATCTCCAAAAGCCCCAAAGGCTCCATCTCCTAGAACCCTAAAGGCTCCACTCAGGTCACCACACGGAGATCCAGGCCACACGACTCACTGGAAAGCCCTAGTTCTGAGGTGATGCTGTCTTCTGGCCTCATAGGACAGAGGTGACTCTTACAGAGGAGCCCCTGCCACCTCCCCAGGTGGCCCTGCCAGGCTGGTTACGAGCCAGCTCTAGGCCTGGCCACGCGGACAGACCGGCCTCACGCCCATTCCTTCCCTGACACTTCCTGAAGGAAGATGCTAATTAACCACTGCCACCCAGGAGGCGGAGGACAACCATCAGTTCACCCACAGCCACCCATGCTCTGGCATACACTGCCAGGTACTACCTGCTTGGTGTGCACCTGGGTTCAGGAGATCTCAAAACATCCCCAACACCGATGCATGCCTCTGACACAGGGAGCCAGGACAGGGCAGCCGTGGCCAGCACAGCAGCCACTGGGCCAGGTGGGGGAAGGCCCACCCTCTGGGGCACTCACCCCGCCAGCCCGCAGGAGCTTGTACCGGAACTCAGTGGTGGGGTTGTTGAAGGTGAGCTTCTCGCAGCGCAGGTGGTTCACGGGCGGGTTGCCCTCCAGGTTCAGGAACAGGTCGTAGGTGAAGCAAACCTTTCGAGGCTCCTCCTTAAACAAAGAAAACAGGGAAGTCTGAGTCAGAGGGGCAGATAGGAGGCCGTGGCCACAGGACAGGGATAGGGCTCCCAGGTGACAGCCCAGCTCCTTCCTTTCTCCTTCACTGCCTCCACTCCCCTCCCCACACCGCCCTCTGCATCTCTCCTGGTGCACCTCCTTTGCTTCCTCAAAATAAATCAACTTATGACTCTCTTGCAGTGGACTGGGCACAGTAGGCTTCTCAAAAGAAACCAAGATCATTAATATGATGCGCTTAGATGCTTAAGAGCACACTCCTGCCACTGGCAGGGGCAGCACCCTTGCTGCCCCACAAGACAGAGACCTTCCCTTTGGTTTACTGCCTACAGCACAGATAGGATGGATGTGCAGGACAAGTAAGGGAGGAGTGGCCGTTAGCAAGGCTCTGACCAAGCAGCATTTGACATCTGTAGCAAAGGTCGGGGGCTCAGGCAGAGGCAGGCCTGCTGGGAAGGAGGTAGTACACAGGGTCAAGTTTCTGTGACAAAGCAAAATACTTCATATAAAGAGTCCACCTTGCACCAAATTATGTAAGTTGGGGGTCCCACAGAATGGAGATGTGCTTCTGGGGCAGGAACACTGGGCAAGTAAGAAAAACAGTGAAGACTCTGTGACAAGCCTGAGTGTCACACTGAGAAATTGAAGTTTTAATGGGCACTGAGGAGTATGGGCAACTGGTGTTGGACATGGGCTAAGATCATCTGATGGGGACTGAATTGTCCCTTCAACAAAAAATTCAGAGACAACTGGATGTCTACACACCAAAGAATGAAGGTGAACTCGATCTCACGTAAAAAAACAACTCGGAATGGCTCAAAGACCTAGATGTAAGAGCTAAGACTATAAAACTCTTATAAGTATACACTTGACGTTGGATGAGACAAATATTTTTCCTTTCTTTCTCTCTTTCTTTTTTTTGAAAGACAGGGTCTCACTCTGTCACCCAGAGTGGTCTTGAACTCTTGGCCTCAAGAGAACCTCCCATCTCAGTCTCCCAAAGTGCTGGGATTATGGCCAGCAATTATTTCCTATATATGACACCAAAGCCTCAGGCAACTAAAGGAAATTAGATAAATCAAACTTCATCAAAAATTTTAAAATTTTGTGCTGTAAAACAGGACACTACCAAGGAAGTGAAAAGACAACCCATAGAATAAGAGAACATATTTACAAATCATTAATCTGGTAAGGGTTAGTATCTAGAACATAAAAAAAAAAAAAAATTGCAACAATAAAAAGACAAACAGAATCCTTGTGCAATACTAGATGGACTGTAAAATGGCACAGGCCACTCTGGAAATCTGGCAGTTAACATCAGAGTAACCACATGAACCATGCGCCAACTTCTATATATATGTACCCAAGAGAACGAACACATGCTCACACAAAAACTTGATACATGTGTCTATCTTCACTGTTACCATAGTCAAAAAGTGGAAATGACAGAAATGTCCATCAACAGATGAACAGAAAGCAAGTGTGGTCCACCCACAACTGAAGTATCACTCAGCTGCAAAAGGCATGAGGCTCTGCCTGGCATAAGCAGATGACTCTTATAAACACTGCACTAAGGAAAGACAACAGACACAAAACACCATGAAACGTCCAGAACAGGTGAGTCCACAGAGACAAGAAGTGGATTAGTGGAGGGTGGGGACAGGGGGAGGGGGACGGGGACATAGGCAGTGACTGCTCATGGATGTAGGGTTTCCTTTAGGGGTGATAAAAATATTCTGGAATCAGAAAATTATGACATTGTCTAACATTGTGAATACACTAAACACCACCAAATTTGTACATTTTAGAAGGGAAAGTATTTTGGTATGTGAATTACATCCCAATTTGTTAAAATGCTATTGATTGTAAGAGAAAAAAGTAGGAGTATGAGGGGTGGTAAAAGTTTCTGAGAGAGAATACTACACTAAGAGCTTTGAAAGAGACAGTAGCTCAGTGAGACCACCAAAAAGATGGCAGAGGCCCCAGCCCCAAGCTTCCTACGCCCCGTATAGCCTGAGCTCACAGTGTACATGGCAATGTTTTCAAGCAACAGGGAAGGGGGCAGGGATGTCTCCCCTCAGGCTGCCCCCATGGTCATTGGTTTGTCTAAGTAGATCTGGAAGCCTGGCTGGCAATGTGCCTGTTCAACACAGACAACAGTGGAGGCTCCCACAAGCACCCAGGAGTTCCAAAAAGCAGACTGCGAATGACTCCATCCCCCAGCACACTGTCAAGGTGAAGAGCCTCCACAACGTTCAGGCTGGTGAGAGCAGACAAGTGAACAGGTCTTCCCAATCCAAGGCCAACCAGTGCAGCTGATGCTGACCTAATTTGGTGGGGGAGCCCCTGGTCTCAGAAGAGCGAATTTCCACCCAGATCCAAGGGAGGAATCATGAAGTATCTAGGATAGACTAGGAAGTCCCCTTCCTCTTGTCTAGGGTAGACATGTGACCTAGGGTTGGGTAAAGAGATGAAGGGGAGGTCAGCCTTGGGAGGGCTTTCCTTCCCAATCATAAACAAAACTGCAAGGAGAAAGTTTCTCATCATCTCTCTTCTTCAAGCCAGAACATGAAAGGCAGCCTCCACCACAGGACAGGTGTGGCGGGAAGCTGGGAGAGCCTGTGGGGGGGTGGGAGGCAGGCCGCGAGCCCTGGCATTAAGCCCCACTGCGCACTTGCTACGGGCAGCTGGACATCACCCGGTAGATATTCTGAGACATTGCCAAGCCCTCACTCCCTATACAAAGCTTTCCTTAAAGCTCCAGATGTGGCCATCACCCCTCCTCTGGGTCCCCTGCCTGTATTGAGGCACATGTCCCAGGGGGCGAGCAGGGAATAGACACAGGCCTGGGGCTTGCCCACACAGTCTGCCAGGCGTTGGTCCTTTAGAGGTGGCCTCTAAAGGGAGGACTCAACACAATGCCACAAGCCAAGAACCCCTGGGAAGCAGGGGCTCCTCTCCTGCCCTCTCCCCAAAGCGTGGTCAGCTCTGGGGAGGTGCTACACATTAGCCAAATGCCTGGAAAGCCACGATGGATTAAGAGGTAGGAAGGGGGCCAGGATGGTTCCTTGGAAGTTGTGATGGCTTAAAGAAGGGCAAGGAGTCTATCAAAGGGGGGAAGGAGAGGAGCCCTCCAGACTAGAGTAGTGGGGAACCCCACAAGCTGGGAGGGAGCGGCAGGCAGCTCAAAGGGGAAATTAGAATGAGGTGGCAACAGGTGACCCAGGGAGAAAGGCCTAGGTTAGCAGTTCTCAACCTGTGAGTCGCAACCCCTTTGTAATGATGAAAATACATCCTGCATTATCAGATATTTACATAAAGATTCATAACAGAAGCAAAATTACAGTTATGAAGTAGCAACGAAAATAATTTTATGGTTGGGGGTCAGCACAACATGAGGAACTATATTAAAGTGTCGCAGCATTAGGAGGCATTGGGAAGGTTGAGAACCACTGCCCTAGGTTATTCCTGAAGAGAGCTGTGCCCAGCGGTAGAGGAGGACTTGGGCTTAAGAACTGCCAGATTGTAGGAAAACCACACTCTACAGCACAAAAGGTGACTTCTGGCTCTCACTACTGGGAGATAAAAGGGGATGTTGTGGGCAACCAAGCCCTTCCTGAGCTTCTCCTACAGAAATGATGCCACTAGGTGAAGATGGAGACAGTGAGGGAGTGAACCATATAGATAGTCCTAGCTAACTCATGAAGAGATGGCAGCACCACTGCTTCATAATGCCCAGGCACAGACCACCAGCTGCCAGCAGAGCTGGGCCTTCTGCATAGACTGAGCCCTAAATGCAGGTGCTGGCAGGGAGCAAGCCACTCAGAGGACGGCCGTGGGGCCACCATGGGGCAAAGGCACCAGAGCCAGATGGTGCCAGACTCTGCAGGATGCCTGACCCAGATTCCTCAACAAACTGTAAAGAAAAAAAAAAAAAAGTCAATGAATGAAAAGGTTGAGGGATAATCTAAAGTTTAAAAGGAATTAAAAGACTAATCAGTGAATCTCAATGTGTGAGTCTTATAGGAATTCTAATTCAGGGCGGTGCCTGTGGCTCAGTGAGTGGGGTGCCAGCCCTATATACCAAGGGTGGCAGGTTCAAACCTGGTCCCAGCCAAATTGCAACAAAAAAATAGCTGGGCATTATGGTGGGTGCCTGTAGTCCCAGCTACTCGGGAGGCTGAGGCAAGAGAATCGCCTAAGCCCAAGAGCTGGAAGTTGCTGTGAGCTGTAACGCCATGGCACTCTACCGAGGGCGACAAAATGAGACTCTGTCTCTTAAAAAAAAAAAAGAAAAAGAAATCCTGATTCAAACCGAAATATACTAGACTTATTAAACACTGACATTTTAAGGAACTAAGGAATTATTATAAATTAATATAACAATAGCATAATCAAGGCACTATTAATTCATAGGTATACTCTTAGCATCGCCATCTTTTCAGCCCCTTCTAAAATATTCACATATGAAATGATAATGTGTGAGATGCACTCCAAAAATGCAAGGGGGGCAGTGGGACAGGCTGAGCCATAATGGGCCTGGCCATGTGCTGACCACTGTCAAGGGTGGCCACCATCAGCGATGGCCACAGAGGGCTTACTGCCCCACTTTACTTCTGCAAATGCTCCAAGCTTTCCCTGATAGCCTTTCCTGAGTGGATACAGCACAGCAAGGCTGCATGCTCAGAGGAGGGGCGTAGCTGAGGGAGCCCTCCCCACCCAGGAAGCCTAGGCTCTTGGGGAGAGGTACAAGAGGCTAGGCCTGCCTAGGAGCTGACATCCTCACAGCAGGGAAAAGACACAAGCTTGGGGCTTGCCCTCACAGTCTGCCAGGCTTTGGTCCTTTAGAGGTGGCCTCAACATGATGCCACAGACATACTCTTAGCATTGTGCCTATCATGAGCAGAAGATGCCTTTCTTTCCACAAAGGATTCACTGGCTTGAGCAGGGCACCTGGGGTAGGGGCAGCCACCAGATAGTACCTGAAGCCATAGGACTCCCCAGGGATGCAACCCAGCTCTGCCCATTACCTACCACAAGGTACCCTGGGGCTCAGTACTAGGCCATCCTCTTCCCTCCACTCTTCCCAGATGTCCTTGCACCCAGTGGCCCCTTTGCACTTTGGCTGTACAGCACGTCCATCCACTTGTCTGCAGCCCCTTCCTGTCCCCTCTCTCCTGGACCCCCACTACTTCCTAACCATCTAGCTGCTTCAACCCAGCCCCCCTTCAACCTGGCATTTAAACCAGCTGGCGGCTCAACTCAACCTACCAATAGCTTCTATAGCCTGAAGTCAGCACCACACGCCCACCCTGATCTCCCTCACCAGCTATTCTGATCTCTGCCCCCAAGTATGGCACACGCTTCGCTCTCTTCCAGGTGCTGCCACAGTCTGAAGGACGAAGGTCTCCTGCTCCACCAGACCACAAGCACAGTAGACAATGGCACCACTGTGTTTTGTTCCTAACAGGCCTGGACAGAAGCTAGCACGCCCACCTGCCAAATGTCCCTAAATACTCATTTATCCACCAAAAATGTATGAAGTGCCTACCATGTGTTCACAGCAGTGACCAAGACCAAGGAAGGTCTCTAACTTTATGGACAAGGCACAAAGGTGAGACAGCCACAGCAATGACAACATGACATGACCAAACTATGTCATGCACCTGCAGAGCATTGAATGTGGCCAGGGGCATCACTAAACACTGCATGTGTGAGCGCTTCACAGCCCCATATGGGTGCTCCCAGTGTCCCCCTGTCACAGCTGAAGACAGTGAATCAGGGTGGAGAATGTGGTCAACACCAGGGCCAGGACTGGCCAGGGGGCTTCCTCTGCAGCCCCTGGGCCCTAGAAGGCTCCACACACCCACACAAACCCAACAGGGTGGGCAGCTACAGCAAGAGGAGACCAACCTGTGTTCTTTACGACTCCCTGGAGGGGAGGGAGGGCAGCTGCAGCCTGGAGAGCCCACTGTGCCACCAGCAATAGCACACTGAGGATGGCTGCCCTGGGACCCGTAACACTTAGGGACTCCCAGAAGGGCTGTAGATCCCTCCCTGGACAGCCCCCTGGAGACCTAGTTTCCTGGGAGACTGTACATGGCAGCACTGCCAAGCTCCAAGGTCTAGCAGCCTTGTAAGGACTGGCAGGGTCACTGAAGGGTGGCAGGCAAGCCCAGGGTAACAGCCTTGGCTACTCTAGCTGAACCCCAATGTGGTCCCACTCTCAGCGGTGGCAGCCACTCATTCCCAGGCCACTGGCCACAACCCAGTATGTTTCCAACCTTAGCAAACTAAGATGCAGAGGAACTGGCCAGACTGGTGCCAGAACTAGAGCCACAGGCAAAGCCACAATGTACACTCATCCACAGTGCCAGAGCCAGATCCACAGCATGCACTTGTCCACAGTGCCAGAACGAGAGCCGCGGCACGCATACGTCCACAGTGCCAGAGCCAGAGCCGCGGCGTGCATACGTCCATAGTGCCAGAGCCAGAGCTGCAGCGTGCATACGTCCACAGTGCCAGAGCCAGAGCCACGGCGTGCATACATCCACAGTGCCAGAGCCAGAGCCATGGCATGCACATGTTCACAGCACCAGAGCCAGATCCACAGCATGCACTTGTCTGCAGTGCCAGAGCCAGAGCCACGGCGTGCATACGTCCACAGTGCCAGAGCCAGAGCCACAGCGTGCACTCGTCCACAGCGCCAGAGCCAGAGCCATGGCATGCACATATGCATAGCACCAGAGCTAGAGCCACTGCATACACTTGTCCACAGAGCCAGAGCCAGTTCCATTGCATGCACTCATCCACAGCACCAGCGCCAGAGACACGGCATGCACTCTTCCACAGCACCAAAGGGTGGGCGTCAAGCCAAGTGCTTGCCTGGAGCCCTTGAGGGCAGGCTAGGCCTGTCGCAGGGCACATCAGGGCCACAATCCATGGCCCTGTGGTTGCCAACAGTGCTTGGTGTCCTAGTGCAGGTGAGGCCAATGTCCCCTCCTGCCCACACCTGGCCTGGAGGACACCCAGAGTGACCTCCCTACATTAGAGTGAGAGCAGAGGAACCAGCCCTCCTGACAGCCCTCTTGTCTGACATTCCCCTGTAAGGCCCCAGAGTTCACATATGCTAGACTCTAAAACATAATAAAGTTAAACCTGAATGTCATTGTGGATCTAGATCCAAGTGCCAGGGAAACAGTGAAATGTCACCATCAACATCAACATCCCTGTGGGACAAACAATACACCTTCTTCTCAAAATACTTTGCAAGGGAGGAAAGAGAGGACAAGAAAAAAGATTTAAAGAGGCTTAAGAGACAGCAATCAAGAGCGATACACTGACCTTATTTGAATCCTCACTTGAACAAATTAGTCCCCAGCATTTGCAGGGGTAGGTTCCAGGACACAAACACAGCTGACTCGTGTGTGTGTGACAAGAAAGTGACAAGACTGGATATGTGATATTAAGGAATTATTAATTTATCAGCTTCTATGATGATGCTGTTGTGGTTAGGTGTTTTGTTTACAAAGTCCTCTCTCTTACAGGCACATCCTGATTTATCTACAGATGACAAGATATGATGTCCAGGACTTGATTCTAAACAGTGCTGGGAACAGAGATGAGAAAACAGGACCCAAATGTCGGCAGCTGTTAAAGCTAGACTGGGGCCAGGGGCTGGGGTGGGGGGAGTGGGACCCCGATGGAGTTGGGGTTGCTCTGTCATTTTCTCTACTTCTTTATATATGCCATTTTTAAAAGTTTTCTATGTCAGAAAAGAATTAAACATATATGCTAGGCTTTGCCTGGCCTGCCTTATGAATATGAACTTCAGTTCAATACCACTCGTGTGCCTGTGAGCAGCCTCTGTGCAATGCTGGGAAGAGGGTAGACACATCTCCCCCGGAGAATCCTCTAATCTTGCTCCCCCCACCCCAGAAGACCCTGCTTCAGGGGGCAGACAGCAGCAGCAGCTGGCCCTAACCCTCCAGGAGTCAGGTGCTGGCAGCAGGCTTTACCCAGCACCTTATTCCATCTACACGAATACTCTCAGAATGAGTCACTATCCTCACTGGCCATCAGGTGAAGAAACTGGGGTTCTGGGATGTTTGATCATTTGCCAAAGCCAAGCAGAAGCAATAAAAGGCAAGCACATCAGAGGCCTCCCACGCCTCCTCTGGGTAAAGTCCTGACGTGCTCACGCTTGGTTCCCCAGCTCACAAAAAACTGGAACAGGGCTGGCTGACTGTCTAGCAGAAAGCCGAGGAGGAGATGTGGGAAAAGAAGTCCAAGCTGCAGACAGCCCACGCCTGCAATCTCACTCCCAGAATGCCATCTGTCAAGCATACAGGAGGGCCACAAGTCACTGCTGTGACGGGACATGCCCCTCAGCAGAACAGCCAGGTATACCACAGATGACCCGCGTGACAGGACTCACTTCACAGACCCACAGATGCAGGGCCAGGCAGCAAGTCCAAAAGCTACACACCACACCCCCCACACTCACTCACATAGTCACACTCAGACAAAAAGACGCTTTCAAAGAACAGACAACTAACTGTGCATTGTGGCTACTTCAAGGAAGTAGCCTGCAGACAGGATTTCAATTCCTTACAACCTACACATACCACCTTTGAAATTAGAAGAGGAAAAACTTAAAAATAAAAAAAGGCTTAAGAAAAACAGTACAATGTGTGCTGAAAACTGTGGGCTATGTGGTCAGACCCCCTAGGTGCTGAAGCAGCCCATCATCAATTTGCTGTTTGTCCTTGGCTGCACTGCTGCACCTCTATGAGCCTCAGTGAGAAGGAGAAAGAAAGCACAATGGTGCCTCTGGCTGGTAGGACCCCTACCATGTCTGCCTGCCTGCACTGCACATGAGGCAGAGGAGACTCCTGCAGGTGCCCTCAGGGCCTCCAGGTCGGGTCCAGGGTAGACAATCACTGAACCACTGCCTGAAACAGCAGAAGAAGCAAGCAACTTATAAGCCTGTCAGGAAGAGGCTGCCCCTGGTCAGAGAAGGATGCGAAGTTCTCTTTTTGTCCTCCTGAACTGTAAATTCCACCACGGAGTACTTGGCTGCCCCTGGAGCCGAACTAACTCGTCCACTTCCTGTGCAGCCCTGGCCAGTCATGCCGCTTGTCTGTGCCTCAGCTTCCTCACCTGCAAAGTGGGAATACCAAAACCCAGCTGCATACAGATGCTCAGACACACGCATATGGTGGGTCGCCTAAAACACACTGTCAGGAGAAGACAGCAAATTGCAAAGCAGTGAATACACCAGACCTCCACTGCTTTTACACTGAAGAAATGTTTTCCAGGCTGGGCAAAGAGGCTCATGCTTGTAATCCTAGCACTCTGGGAGGCTGAGGAGGGAGGATTGCTTGAACTCAGGAGTTTGAGACCAGCCTGAGCAAGAATGAGACCCCGTCTCTACTAAAAATAGAAAAAGTAGCCAGCCATTGTGAGGTGTGCCTGTAGTTCCAGGTACTCAGGAGGCTAAGGCAGGAGGATCCCTTGAGCCCAAGAGTTTGAGGTTGCTGTGAGCTAAGATGATGCTATGGCACTCTAGTCAGGGACTCTGTCTCAAAAAAGAAAAGAAAAAAAAGTTTTGGATATGAATGTGAAACACACAGGGTAAGAGTCCAAAACCTAGATGCTCAACTATTTTCAGGAGGAGAGAGGTGCACGGGACAGAGTTCCAATTTTTATCCTGCACACTCCAGTGTTATCTGCAGTTGTGATAAGCTAAGTAAATCCCTGCATCGATAAGCAATTAGAAACTAAGACAAAGAAGGCAGAAAGGCAAGCGCAAATGGTAAAGAGCTTTCTGTGGAAACAGCTGAACATATTTAGGCTTTAAGTTGGCTTCTATTATCTGGAAGCCTAACTGAATGATTTCTCCCTAAGTTAACACCAAAAAGAGGGAGAAAACAGCTTGCAATATACATGGCACATGTAAAACACCAGTTTGGAAAAGAAACCTGGGCCAAGTGTGGTGACTCACACCTATAAACCCACTGCTTTGGGAGGCTGAGGTGAGAAGATCACCTAAGCCTAGGAGTTCTAGGCTGCAGGAACTAGAATCACACCAGCAAACTCCAGGCTGGGTGAAGAGCAAGACTCCATCTCTTAAAAAAATAAAAAATAGATCGGATTAAAGATGGCAGCCGAGTAACAGCTTCCCTGTAACTAGGCACAGCGAGTCTGGGGAGACAAGTCTCCAGACATCTCTGGCTGGTGGGATCTGCCTATGATCATCCCTTTGAGGATACAGGGAGCCAGCAAGGGTCTTCTGAACCCCAGGAGGAGGACAAAAACAGTGGAAAACTGGCAAGTGGCTGCGTGTGTTCAATCGACCTAATCACGCCGGCAACCGTGAGTATAAGCAGCAGTGAGACTGCAAACCGGAAAGGCCTTACCTGTGAACTGTTTTGGTGTTCTTGGACTTGGCACTCAGTTGAGCTGCCTTGGGGAGAGCTTGAGCAGAAGTGTGGAGAACGATGGGCATTGTCTGGGGCCCCAGAATGAGCCACTGAGCTGGGCGAAGTAAGCCATTGGGAAAGAACTGCTCCAGCAAGTTCCGCCCTCAGGGTCCCAGAACAAGGATTGGGTGGGACAAAGTAACCTAGTGACTGAGCAGCCTAAAGGTGGGGACTGAACTGCCTTACAGCCTTAATCCTTAGGGGCAGAGTGAGACGGTTTTGGCACACTGGAGCCTTGGGCTATTGCCCTGGGTAGAGTGCTGTGATGTCACAGCTCATAGCAACCTCAAACTCCTGGGCTTGGCGCTGCCCAGACCTCCAGAAGAGCTGCGCAGTGACCCCCGACCAGTGACCCACACCCACCGGGCCTCCGCATTCCCTGACCAGGAACTACGGGAGCCACGCAACCTGCCATCTTCCCTCCTGTGTCCTCCCAGCCTCCACACTAGCCCGTTCATCTGGCCAGGGACCCTGGTAGCTACGTGCCCTCTGGAGACCTCCCTGCCTCTGTGCAGAGCCCTTCCCCTGGCCAGAGACTGCTGGAGCCTTGGGCTCTCTGTGCCAAAGTCATTGGGCACCAGGCACTCCCAGAACCGTGCACACCACCTGCAGCCCTGTTGCTGGATCCGGGCGTGTCACACACCGGAGCTGCTTCCACAACCAGAACTCCCTAGCTAGAGCAGCCCCAGAGGAACTACACAGGGTCACTCCCTACAAAGATCCAGCAACAATACAGTGATCCCGCTGGGGTCTAATCTTGGAGAGACACCTCC
>CAUYPK010163762.1:0-16810 GCA_963574355.1 Loris lydekkerianus
ATGTGTTAGCGGTTTTTTTTAGCTATGATGCCAGGGCACTCTACCCCGGGCACAGTTTGTGACTCGTTCCAAAAAAAAAAAAAAAAAAAAAAAAAGAAAAAGAAAAAGAAAAATCAGGATATGAAGTCAGGCTTCACAGATTAGAATCCTGGTTGTACCTCTTCCAACATGAATGAACTCATTAATCTCTCTATGCCTCAGCTTCTTCATCTATAAAACAGGGATAAGAGCCTAAGGTTGTTGTAAGTATTGAGGAAACAAGGATGAAGTACAGTAAGCCATCAATAAGTTCTTGGACATTGTGACTGTAAGCAAAATGACCTACAGCAGGTCCTTGAATAGTAATTTTCTTCAACATCATTTCATTACAACATTGATGAGAAAAAAATGTTTTGTTTTTTTTAATGTTATTTTATTTAAAGTCACAGTTTCCAAGAACCTATCAACAATGTTAACTGAGGACTTGTTGAACTTACAGTAGTGCCTGGGGTGGAGTGTTAGCACTCAACCCATTACAGCTGTTAGTACCTTTATATCCTTTGGGTCTTAGCTCAGGGCTTAGCAAATAGTTCTCAGTAAATCTTGAATGAATAAATGAATGAATGAACAAATAAACAAATGGCCGAAGCCAAAGGTATTCAACATCACTTGCCTGAGATCTTTTCTCTAAAATTAGATTGTTGGGTGAGCATCAACACTTTTTGAAATCAGTTTCTAAAATTGCTTGAGGCCTTCAGTGGTTGCAAGAGAAGTTAGTAAGTGTTTGTCTTTTGAGACAGAGTCTCACTCTGTCACCCTGGGTAGAATGCTGTGGCGTCATAGGTCACAGCAACCTCAAATCTTGGGCTTGAGCAATCCTTTTGCCTCAGCCTCCCAATTAGCTGGGACTACAGGTGCCCCCATGATGCCCAGTTAGTTTTTACATTTTTAGTAGAGTCTATCTTCTCTCAGGTTGGCCTTAAACTCCTGAGCTCAAGCAATCCACACACCTCTGCCTCCCAGAGTGCTAGGATTACAGGTATGGGACACTGTGCCCAGCTTACCAAACAAATTTAATCAGTTGATTGTACATTTAACTGTTTTTCAGAAGGGAAAAGTTAGGGCAGATGAGTTAGAATGGATATTGGAGAAATTCCTGATTGCAAAAGGATAGTCATGGGCTTCTGACTATGGAAGTGAATACACTGTGTATAATATTTTTCTCTCTTTTGGCTGAACTCAAACTTCCTGTAGCTGAAAACAGATGGCACAAAAAAGCTTACACTATGCAAAGCCAGTTTTCCCTATATGAAAAGAACTGAGAGAATTCAGAATGCTTTAATTTCTTTTCTCTGCTAAGTAGTGATGGAGAAAAAGACCTAGAAGTGTCCTTTGGGTCGCTTAGTATTCCAAAGCCCCAGATTACCTGAGTCAGGACAAGTCCTTGTGTCAAAATGTAGTATTTCTTGGGTTGGGAAATTCAGAATAGCCTTAAGCAGTGATTTTTAATCATTTAATTTTGGTGAGAACACAATGTTTTCTTTAAATATATTTCTGTAAGAAGTTATTATTAAATGTGTTATGAACTGTGCTCATATGCACAGGTCATATGTATTCTTTTTTATTTCGCAATTCACTTGCTAAAAGAAAAAAACAAAACTGAGTTGAAAATCATGCTATACTCTATCTTTGTCAGTCACCCAAGCCAAGAGATAGGCATATCCAGGCACCACTGCTCAGCAACCCAAATTCCAGATCCAGTGCCAAAGAAGAAAGAAGTAGTATTTAAAGGGCTGGCCTTGTACACATAAATTGTATTTATTGGCTGAGGATTCTCAGTTTAAATACTTGCACCACCACTTGTATACTATCCAGGAAAACATAATTACATAATTTCAAATCTCTATACCTCACTTTCCTCACCATTGCCATTGCAATAATGATAGTACCTGATTTTCAGGTTATTGTAAGGACTAAAGCACATAGTGTTTGTTATAGCACTTAAGTCACTTGCCAAATTATAACCATAGTATTTACTGAGTGCTAGCACCATTGTTAACCCCAGTGTTACCAAAAAATAAAATAAAATAAAATCTGAAGTGGAGCAGAGAGTTTTAAAACCATCTAGGGCCTTGGCACAGTTCTCAGGTAGGTCACGGATTTATCCTTTGTCACCTCCTTAAAATCTGGAGGATAATATTGCCTCCAAATTCAGTAGGTTCTCCTGCCCAAATCCTGGCCAGTGTCTGAAGAGATATATTAAGACTCTTAATCCTAAGAGAACACTGATATATTTTCCCATTATCTCTCTGCTACCTTAAAAAAATGGAAAGTCTTGCTAGGAAATTTATAGAAACAGTGCCATTGGTAAGTAGGAAATCAATCCAGTTTTTCTTGTGCTGGTTGTGAATACTGCCTTCATATGCTAAGTAACAGTGACCATTAGGTTATTTGCACACACAGCATTCCCTTCCTCAAATCCTTAGTTTAGGCCACCTTCTTCCAGTGACCTTGTTGCCCAAAACAGCTTAGATCCAGAAAAATTGGATTGTCTGCTTTTGCTTCAAATCCTCCATCATTTTCTCCCTGAATTTTCATTTAGATTACTTAGTTCACTGGGCAAGAAATGAACCTAGTGTTACAGATATTTTGCTTCTGAGTCTTGCACATTTGTAGTCTGCCATAAATGTTTCATCAGAGAAACACTTCATTTATGTTTGTTAGCCACCAGTCAGTTCATAAAAGAGCAAATGTTCCTTCAAGATCTTCAAATCTTATTGAATAAAACTGAATTGAATTCACTTGGAGAGCCTGATGTTTTTGTTGGCTCTGGAGGTTCTGTCACCACTGAAGTAATCCATTTGGTTAAGAATAAATTTATTGTTTCTACAAAGTGTTTTCTATAAGTTGGACAAGAGAAACTTGAGGAAATGAATGTGGTTGCCTTGACCCACATTCTCCAG
This sequence comes from Loris lydekkerianus, assembly GCA_963574355.1. Classification (NCBI taxonomy): domain Eukaryota; kingdom Metazoa; phylum Chordata; class Mammalia; order Primates; family Lorisidae; genus Loris; species Loris lydekkerianus. Next base: position 2,943 of record CAUYPK010163762.1, read on the forward strand.
GCTCATCTAGCATGCTCTTCCAAAGGCAGGAGCACTAGCTCTCCATTTCCCCTATAAGATGGGACTTTAAGCCTTTTTTTTTTTTTTTTTTTGCAGTTTTTGGCCGGGGCTGGGTTTGAACCCACCACTCCTTGAGCCACAGGCACCACCTGATTAAGTCTTCTTGATAATGAGGTTGCTGCCCCTTCCCTCTTTCCCCAGGACCACTTCTTCTGGTCAGCTTATGAGTGTGTAAGTAGTGTAGGTTTTATGACAGAATTGAAGAGTCTTAAGGGAAATTAATCCACATACACTCCCAGAGAGGTAAGGTTTTAGTTGTATTCACAAAAGCTTTCATACAAGAAAAATCAGTAGTCAACTGTGGCATTTAATAATCCTTACTAAAAGAATGTTTTCCTTGTACAAAACTTAAGTCCCCACATATTGAAGCTTAAGCTTATTTCCCTGCATTCTCCCCTTATGATCAAGAGAGACCTCCACCCTAAGAAGCTGCTGTTTCTCTCTAGATTTTATTAAATGGCCAACCAGGTAATCAGAGGCCTTGAACTCTCAATGTTACAGCTTCTATAGCTAATTAAATGGCAAAGAGCTGAATTCGTGGGCATGATTAATACCATCAGAGTGTTTTATGGTTTTAATGTTCATAAATTATGACTGAACAATGAAATTTTTATGTGAGTTATAGGATTTTTCTTCTTAAGGATCGGAATTAATCAGTGTTTTCTCAATTGATTTTAAATATAAATCAGAGGTAGCTTCAGTAAATTCTCTAGCTTAACTATTTAGAGAATGATCTCAGAGAGAGGACATAATGAAAACCAAGCCACCATCCTAGGGAGTTCAGGCTAGAGTCCTGAATTTTCATTCTGAATACAAATCGGGAGAGCTAATCAATTTCTAAAAAATTTGGTTCTAGAGACTGTCATTTGTGAAGTACAACACCCCCAGTGATCTGACTAGGAAAAACTATTAGCCAACTAAAAAAAATGTATCAGATTATGCTACAGAATACAGTAGTCACTCTTTTTGTCCCTGAAATTCTAGTGTGGCATTAACAAGATTTCTTTAAATTGCATTTTTCTTCCTCCTTGGAGTTAAGTGGCTAGAGCCTATTCTAATGGCTTTTCTCTAATCTCCTCATTTGTATTTCTATGCAGTTGTTTCTCTGGTCTTTTGTACATAATTAGGTAGGCCAAGAAAAGGTGATATTTGGCTGCGCAATCTCCTAAATACACTCTTTGCTGCCCTACCCAGTGAATGGGGAGATCCCAATGTTGCTTGACCTTGGTGCCCTTGAACCTGTCTCCCTTTTCTCCCTTGAGCTCATCATCAGTGTTGGACCTGGTAACTGGCCACTCAGATGTTATGAAAACTGTTAGTGGTGATGTAGAGCAAACTGGCAAGTGGCTCTGATTAAGTTTATCTTCAGGAAGGAAAAGTGTTTGAAATCTCTCCTTTTCAGAGTTTCAGAAAGACAGCCAATTCTTTCCTGCTCAAAAGGGATTGAGGCTGCTCCTGATTAGGCTGTCTGAATTCTCTCATTTTTGCTCATCACAGTCACATCTGTTTGGGTTTCTGTCTTTCTCCTGGAGATGCCTCTTGAGAGTAGGTCCCCTTGGCTTCCTTATAGCTCATCTGAGGCCTGCCAAAAGAGATTGGCGGAGAACGATCAGCATTTTATCCCCTGATAACTCACATAACTCTCTCTGAAAAGAATGCTAAAACCTGGTTTTCAAGTGAAACCATGAGGAGTGGAACCAAAGGGACTTTTGTGGTTTTCTTTGAGATCCAATTTAGAATTTATGTTCTGATAGGGTAGTGGAGAGATGTGAAGTATTAGGAAGGGAAGATAAAGAGATAGAAGGAAAAGGGGCATATGTAAAAAATTCATAGGCTTCCAGACCCAAAAAGGCTTTAAGGAGCTAGAAGATTCTTTTAACTTTTTTCATAAGAAACTATATAATGGGCCCAGTATGTAAAATAGATGAAATAAGAAGATGAAATAGTCAAGTGGTTATAGTTAAAATAGATGATGGCTATGGTTCAAACATTGGTGAAGGAAATTATGTCCATATACTCTCAGCATATGCAGAAAATGATTTGAAAGACATCAATCTTGTCTAAGCATTATATTAAAGATAGGAAAATTAAGCCTATAGTATAGAGAAATGACATACCCGAGGTCACGTAATCAGTTAATGGCAGACTAATCCTACATGCCACCTGTCAGCCAGGCTAGAACTCTTTGGGATCTGAGATAGAGAAAAGAGCTAAGAATGCTTTATTTCTGAACATGGTCAAAGAGAAAGCTTGGTAGGCAGTGAAATGGGGGAGAGGGAGTCTGGGAGGAAAAAGGAGAATGTACCTACCCAGCATACAGGTGTTGGAAGCACTAAGGTTAAGCAGAGTAAATTGAAACTCTAAAAATGAAGGAGATCTAGCAAGTTCCATAGCAAGGGTACCATATGAACTGTTAGGAATAAATCAGGACAGGAGAAAAAAGCATTTGGAGACAGGTGTCAGTAGAGAGTTCTTTATTCTTAGTTTTGTTAAGTGCCATAATATTGGTCTGAAGTGAAAATGGGGCAGAAAGTAAAGGCAAAATATGTCTCTCTGGAATTGGGTGCAATTCTGACTTTCATTATGCCTTCTTGAAGTGGATGGGGCTTTGCCATGGTTCCCCACTGATTTAAGAGTAATATTCACACTTTTCTCTGAATTCCTAAGCACCTGGGAAAGAGACATAAGAATTAGGAAAGCATGACAATATCTGCTTTTTAACTAAATGATAAAGTTGATTGGACAGTATGATTTAGACCCAAATTTAGAATGGTCTTCCTTTCACTTTCCACCCCAGAGTGAACTCACCCTCTAGGCACAGGCCTCTGTGAGTTCTCCTAGTGGAGGAGAAAGGAGAATGAATGCACTTGGTGTGCAGGCACACAGATCACAGAGTTAGAAATCCCCTTTCCCAGTTCCATCAGTAATTTCCCATATGTTTTCCTGTCCATGAAGAACAGTGACTCAAGGGGGGATGTAAAAAGGCAGAAGTACCTTTTGTAAGTTGACAGGAACATGTGCCAGGGGGAGAGACTGGTTTCCCTAATTTTTTAAGATTATAAAATTTAATTAAGGAGATACGGATTAGGGCAAGAAAGGCTTCCACAAACACCTGTAGAATCATCCAGTTGTCAGCTTTGGCCCAGTGCTAAGAGCTCATGGCAAAGAGTTTAATTCTCTATTTAAAAAAAAGCTATAAATGGTAAATAGGAATTAGAAACTGAAGGGATATATTTACATGTTTGCGTCTGCAATTCTGTAATGATAACTGCCCCCCCCCCCCATGCCCCATGATAAAGGGTGGCCATACAGTTCATGTGCAATTTAAAACAGTGTGCAATTTAAAATTGCAAATGAACTTCAGGGCTACTCTGTATATCCCTAAAGTCTTCTTGGGATCTGTTTACTTCTAATAACCACCAGAGTGGCCATCCAGTAATTTTACAGGCATCCTAAAAATACTCTATAATGATGTTTGCAGGAGCAAACAGTGAGAACTCGTGGGAAAGCCCTTTTCATTTTCCCAATACCAATCCTCATTCTTCCCAAGGTCTGTCCCTTTCCTGAATTAGATCTTTGTCTTTCTTTAGCTTTTTCATGTTTGCTTCAGATCAAGGTCCCAAGAGAGAAGCAATAGCAGGGGAAAAAGTCCTTGGAGTTGGTGCTCAGCAGAAAGTAAAAACATACAGAGGGGCTTGGCACCCATAGCTCAGTGAGTAGGGCAGCCACATAAACCGAGACTGGTGGGTTTGAGCCCAGCCCACGCCTGCTAAACAACGATGACAACTGCAACCAAAAAAAATAGAGATGGGCATTGTGGCAGGTTCCTAGGGTCCCCGCTACTTGGGAGGCTGAGGCAAGAGAATTGCTTAAACCCTAGAGTTTGAGGTTGCTGCGAGCTGTGATGCCACAACATTCTACCAAGGGTGACATAGTGAGACTCGGCTTCAAAAAAAAAAAAAAATGCAGAGGTAAAAACAGGGACCTCTTAAGTTCCTTATGTAGTCTAAATATTTGGTTCTGGTCAAAGCTTCTTGGGACCCCTCTTTTGCTGAGATCATTTCCCTTCTGGGTGCCTAAAATTTAGCCAATTATTACATATATTCTGAGCTGGGAAATACCTTCTCATCCTTTGCAATCATTATAAATCAGTTATGCATCAATTATTTGCAACAAACTTGTATTGGGCATAGACATGGGACAGGAATTGTGCGAGTGGATGGGAATATAATGGTGAACAAGACTCTGTCCCAATTTTCCAGATGTTGAAGGTCCAGTGGGAGTAGATCAGGGATTTTCCCCCATGAAAGTTTAAAGTGGTCACTAGAATTCACTGGAGGTGCTAAAACTCTTTTCTACTTTGTCTTTTTTTTTTCCCTTTGGGAAAACCAAAAGCAAAAATGAGTAGACACAAAATTTCAGACGCTGTGGCACCATTCTCTTGTAACTACCTATTTCAGCCCCCACAACCTTCATCTCAGCCTGCCTTAAGAGATACAACAGTGCTTCTCATGGAGCAAGAGATATTTCAAGATTAAGGAGAAGTGGAGGAGGGGTAGCAGCAGCCTGTCCTGTGAAGCAATGAAATATACAGAAGGATCAGGTGATTATGCTATGATGCGCTAAGACATCAGAAATTGTTTCAGCATTGCTTAGTCTGAGCTTGTTGGGAGGTCAGACAAGAAAAAGGGGTTGAAATCTGGGGCTAAGCTGCTAAGCTGAGCATTTGGTTTTGCATCTACATCAGTTCTGAAAAGATGGAGAGGGGGAAGTGTAGGAGTCTAATAAAGACAGTGTAGTGGCAGTTCTAAGACAGAGCAGCCTTACTATGTAAGGCTTCCTTTTTAGCCTCAGAAATCAAGTAAAATAGTAAAACAATTGTGTCTGTTTGAAGGTAGGGATGTGGACGGACCATTCTCTTTGCTTCATTAGTGGCCTCAAGACCCCTTCTTTCTTCTCTTCCTGAATAAAACAGACTACAGGGAGAGGGCAGAACTTTGAACAGAGTGAGGACAGCAAAAAGCCAGACTAGATTCATGAATTGGAGGAAGGGAGGTTGCCTGAAAAACAGAAGTTAGGAGACTGGAGATGGGCTAGCGCTTAAAGAGGCAGAGCTATGCATTCCCCAGATACTGTACCGCTTATGTTACAAGACCCGAGCTCTCTGCTTGTATCCCAACGAACAGATGAGGGTGCATAGGAAAAAAACCCGGGGGTCCGGCCGCACAAATCGGCGTGAAATGAAAAGTCAGCAGAAACCACTGGGTGGCAGCCTGGTGTGCGGGCGCAGCTCTGCAGTGCCCGCTGCTGCTGCTGCTGCCACCGCGGGGGCTGAGCCCGTCTGGGAACCCTGGTCTCCTCTCCTAAATGGCTACAAGTGTCGCCATGCAAAATACCTCAGCAGGGCGTTGTTTTGGGGGGTGGGTGGGGTAAGTCTGAGCCTTGGGCCAGGGTCTGACGAACTTCCTGAGGCTCTATAGCGGACACAATCTAGCTAGCTGGAACACTAAGGAAACACCCCCACCCCGCCTTCCCCCATCGCCGAGCAAACCCCCGCTCCTTCCACCCAACTACCTCATCTTTGTGCCGCCTCCATCACTGTTTCCTCCCAAAGCTCCTTTCGGGGAAAGCCAGGGAGAAAGACAGGTTTGGGCGATGGGGCAGTGCCTAAGCCCCTACAGGTGTTAGGCCGACCGGACCGCTGGGGATTTGGGGGGGGGGGCGGGGGGCGGGTGGGGGCGGCCAGCAGCAGCGGGCTCGGCTCCTTGGGAGGGAGGGGCCGCCGCGGGAGGGGGCTGCAGAGAAGCAGTCGCGCGGTTCCGGAGGGTGCCTGCAGCGACTGAATTCCTGTGCTGCGACTGTGCCGCGCCCAGAGCAGCAGCAACAGCGAAGATGCGAGGCCATTACCTGTTTGATCCCTGCCGGAAAGCTGGCACCGGCCAACTTTTCCCGATTATCAGGCCAAGAAGTTGCAAGGACTAGTGGAAGACTCGGCTGGGCCAGGAAGAGGGCGCGCTCCCCCGCGCACTTCCCCCTCCCACCTCGCTCCGGCCGCCCGCGCTCCCGGCCTCTCCCGCCCGCGCTCCTTCCCTCCGCCCGCCCCCCTCTCCGGCCCCCTCCGCGCGGCACAGGGCGGGGGTGCAGCCAAACTCCGACCCGAACCACTTGGACTTGCACAGTGTCCTCGGGGGCGCAGGGGCCGAGCATACGCAGCCGCGCAGCTCTGCCTCCTCCTGCCAGTCTCGCCCGCGATCCCGGCCCGGGGCTGTGGCGTCGACTCGGACCCCGGCAGCCAGCGGCCCGTGCCGGAGCCCGACCACCGCCAGGGGAGCTCGGAGGGCATGCTGAGCCCCCTCCTCGGCTGAAGCCCGAGTGCGGAGAAGCCCGGGCAAACGCAGGCTAAGGAGACCAAGGCAGCGAAGGCTTGAGACAGCGGACGAGCAGCGGAGGAGAAAGAGGAGGAGGAGAACCCACAGAGGGGCCGCAAAAGAAGTGGTGGTGGTGGGCGTCGTGGCCATGGCGGCGGCTATCGCCAGCTCTCTGATCCGTCAGAAGAGACAAGCCCGCGAGCGCGAGAAATCCAACGCCTGCAAGTGTGTCAGCAGCCCCAGCAAAGGCAAGACCAGCTGCGACAAAAACAAGTTAAATGTCTTTTCCCGGGTCAAACTCTTCGGCTCCAAGAAGAGGCGCAGAAGAAGACCAGGTGGGAAGGGGCTTTAGTTTTTTTTTTTTTTTTTTTTCCCCAAACTTTACGAGAGTGGAGGGGCACGGTGGGGGGCGGGAATGTAAGCATAGGTGAGTTCGTCGGTGACCCCTCTTGTGCGGACGAGGCCACCTAGCTGGTGTGCGTGCGTGGGAAGGTGATTTACCTCCTTCATAACAGTAACAGGCTTGCTGCATTGCAACTGCCCTGGGACCGGCGCAAAGCCTGGGGGGCATACCCTGCCCAAGAGGCGCGCCCTCAGCTTCAGACATGTCACATGCGTACACGTCTGGTGGGCTCTGGACAGGCGTGACCTAAACAGAGCTATGATGTGCATGGCGTGGAAATTGCAGGCTCAGAGCTGGGCAGACACCATTACCCGTCCACCTTCCCAGGAGAGCCTAGGGAATCCCATTCCAGCCTTTATCTCTGCCTGTCAGACCCTTCCCCTCCAGCTTTCCACCCCCAAGGCATGCGGGCTTGTGCTGTCTAGGCACTGCATTTCTTTGATTACTTTTAAGCTTTTCGGGACAGACTTGACTTGTGGTGCAGCTTTGAAATGTTTGCTGGGGCGGTGCGCGCGCGGGCGGGGGGGGGATTTCTAGAACCTTTCGGCAAAGAGTTTAGTGATTGTTTAGACTAGTAAAACTGTGGTTACCGATTACTAAAATGTGGGATGGAAGGGGGAACTTCATTTAAACTCGTAGCCAGAATCGTGGGTCCTTTTGAATCTTTTCGGTGATAGGAGTAGCAAGATATTCCTGTGAGGGGAAATTCAGACAGCTCTAGAGCTCTAGGTGTCAGGTTGCGTCAAGGTAAACCTTCAAGCGAATGTGCTGCTTATTTGCCAATCTTAACAAAATGAATCTTTTACACTGTTTTCTACTTTTTACCACATAAGTAGTGTAGAAAATCAGACTTAATCATTGATCTGTTTTTTCTTTACTTATGTCTTCTATATGCCCTGGGATGGAAATGCACATCTACATTTTCTGTTTGCACAAAGTTTTTTATGCATTAGCTGTAAATTAGGGTTCTTTTAAAAAGGCTTAAGTGATTGCAAAGCATGATTATGTGGTTTGAATAATCACATAAATATTATTTCAGCGCAGGTGTCTGTATTCAGTTAAAGCAAATTTTGTATAATATGGCCATTATTGGTAAATTAGACACTTGACTAATCTATGGTGATTCATAATTAAAAATCGTTTTCATTAAGAACTCATATTTTTGATACTAAATTTGAAAATAAGTCTGCACTAATTTTTTTCATCTTCACGAACAAAAGCCTTGTTCTTTCACACACATTAGCTGTAATGATAATATAATAGGTTATAGTGATGGTTGTTTTATCTCTTCCTCCCTTTTTTGTACCAAAGGCTCAACTTTCTAAATGCAGATCATTTGATGGGGTTCTAGGTTGTTTATGCATTTTCACCTTCTTAGAATAGAGGGGATTATTAATCCAAATTGTGATAATTCTGAAAGAGGTCTTTGCTGGTGGGTTTTTGGTACCTGGCTGGCAAATGACTCTAAGTTAGTCATCTTTGTGTTTCTCCTTTTCGTTTCACATGAAAAGTGGTACATTGTGAAAAGGCAGAGTATGTCATTTGCTAACCCATTCCAGATACTCAATGAGACTGCTATTCAGTAAGCCAAAGGAAAGGCTTATCAAAAACTGTACAAGCTTCAGGGATTCGTACTATCTCTAGGTAGAAATCAAATGCTTCTTCGGTTTGGAGATTCATTCGGAAACTTGGAGTTTGCTTATTTTCTTTTCTCCAAATGACTCTTTAAAAGTGTAGCTTGACCTTTTCCACCCAAATTTGTAAATGAAATTAGAATTTTAAATTCTGAGTCTTTTCAATTACACAAGCACAATTTATTAATTGATCCAAACCATTGTTCTCTTTGCAGAGCCTCAGCTTAAGGGTATAGTTACCAAACTGTACAGTCGACAAGGCTTCCACTTGCAGCTGCAAGCAGATGGAACCATTGATGGCACCAGAGATGAGGACAGTACTTATAGTAAGTGACTGTAAAATAAATAGTATATGCCAGCATGTTGTCAACACTGTGTTCTTTTTATTTGCTTTAAACAAATAATCCCTGCTAAATCCTGGAGTGAATGCAAAATATACTTGCACTACATAATCCTGTTTACACAGGTTAACCAAAAGGAAGTTGAACATGAAAATATCTAAAATAGTCAGCTAGAGCAAATAATGTTGACACCATCTGAAGAACAATCCAAATGTCATCTCCATGGTAATCTAGGTAGATTTATGGCTGTCCTTTGGATTTTATTACTTTTTTTCCCACAGAAAATTTACTCTCCCACATGCAGATCCTGAAATAGCATGTTATCTCTACTCTTAAGAATCGGTCTCAGCCCCAAAGAGAGGAGTGGTTCATACCAGGAAAATTCATCACTACAAGCTTTCACTCCTGCTGTCCCATCCACACACACTCTGATAACTCTGAGACTAATAGGATTTTAACACTGAGATACCTCCACAGGTTAGTAAAGGGATTTCTTTTAGTGCTTTATTTTTAACCATGGTTTAATTAAAGATCAAATCAGAGACCATAATGGTGAACCTAAAAAGGAAATGCATCAAAAATAATGTCAATTTTTATTTCTAATTATTGAGGGAAGGTGATCCCAAGATATTACCTAATCTTTAATTGCATAGGTTTTATTTATTTGGAGTAATTAAAAACATCGTCTCACCAATAGTCTACCTTCTCTTCAGTGATAATGATCGGTATTTTCTTACAACTTACAGATTTCTGCAGATCTATTAAATGTTCTGTGAGGCTAAAACACTTAGTTTTTGTAATCCTTTCTCTGTTTTTCCCAATTTCTACTGAATTTACCTCAAACTTTGATAATTTCCTAGTAATATTTCTATCACAGGCTGAGAATACAGCTAAGAAAAGTAGTCTGAATGCTAATAAGCATTCTGTGACTTTTTTAGAGGTGCATGGCTACAGACACCAAAGCCATTGACAGGGGTCCCAATGTTAAGAGTAATGAGTTTCACACCTTTTAGGAATGCCTCCTGGGCTAATGGCCAAACTGTGACCTCAAGAGGAAGTTGCTTTTAATTCCCTTGAAGGAAGCTCTGTTGATACTGAGGTTGAATAAACCATACTGAATGGTACTCATTCAGTATGCTGAATGCTATATTACTGTTGTGATATTAAAGTTTTATAGTAAATGCTAGTTGTTAATTTATGTATACCATTCTATTTGAAACAGCCAAGTATAACTGGAGGGTTTCACTATAATCAAATAATAGGTTTTAGTACATGATGATCAGTAAAAAAAAATTTCCATGTTTTATTTACATATTAATGTTAGTGTTGGGATATTATCTAGCCTATTTTCCAAAATGGAAAATGGGTATGTTGGGCACTGTTGAAGGGAAGTTCATGGTTAGGTACCAATGAACCTCATCCAGGCAAATTTTCCCTCATCTATTTTTAACCTCTCCTCCAGGTGCAAATCAGAGAAGAAATACTTTGAGTCCATTGTTCATATGTGTTTCCTGAAAAGAAAGAATTTTAAAAACAACAATTTGTGTACTGTCTCTTATTAACAGCAATATGCCAAACTCATCAAGGCCACATTGTATGTAATAATTTAAAAGATACACATCTGTCTGTCTCACACACATGCATACACACATAAGCAGATAAATCAAGGCTCCATTTCTTACTATGGGGCTATAAATCATATAGTTGGTTTTGCTCTTCAATTCTTACATATGCATAGCTTTTGCTTTGGTTGCCTTATACCTGTGACTGATATGCATGGCATTTCTGTGTACCAATGACATTGGAAGACCTTTAAAGAACATAGCCTGACAAATAAGAATCTATGTTTAGGCAGTTTGATATAAAGAGAGGTAAATGAACCAAAAGTAAGTATTATCATAACATGATGCATACCAATGAAAAGTATCTCAAAGGAGATAGGAAGTCAGTGGGGCTTAACTCTACTCCTGATGCCAAGAGTGACCAGAAGCTAGTGGGCTCAGTTTCCCCATTGAGGCAATTGTGAGGCATAAGCCATCATGAAAAAGAAGGTTGAATGATTAAACTGATATAGCAAGAAGTCCAAGGACCCATCCAAATTTATTCTTTTATTCCTTAAAGCCAAGCAGTTTTCTTGGTCTAATTTTTTAACTATTTTACATGAGTGAAACAAGAATACAAATTGGGTTTTTTCAACTATCACTTTCATTGATATAGTATTTTCTTAATATATATCCCTGGTTTATGCTTATTTTTTCTTACTTTTCTTATTTTTATCATATTATTCTTATTTGATTGATTTTATGTTATTTTCATTCCAATGGTAAGCAACATCCTGGTAAAACAAGTCAGTTCACATTTAGCCAGATAGATTCATTTCTTAAAACATATGCTTAGTATTATGTATTTAAGCTTACTCTATGTAGATTTATTGCAATGATAAATGTCAGTCCAATAAAATCTCATCATGAACAAACCAGCCACTATAAATTATATATTTTCTCCTGAAAAGGAAAAAGGTGGTAGATATTTTATGGCATCAGTTCTGTCATGTCTGCCCTGGGTGCAGTGAAGGCTAGCTTGCCACTTCTCTTCAAACCTACACTAGTGTCATATTTCAACATATCAAGTCATTCAAATTTATATTAATATGTACTTTCATTAATTATTCCCTTTGCGATATTAACATTAGCTCAACTGATGATAAGCACAATTTCAGTGTCACCTTCTACAAATGTCAAGTGCCAACTAGGTGTATGGCTTTGAGAAAATGGTCCTTCAAGGTACAAGATGCTTGTTTTTATGTAGACACAACAGAGAACAAATAATAAACAAAGACACTTTTATTTATTCAAAGATTCTTTAAAACTTTGAAATGGAAGAAATATTTTAGGTATTTAATGAATGTTTTAGATATGCAAATAAAATCAATTATTTCCATCCTATATGTACTTAGAATATTTTAATCCTGCTCAAAATAAAATCTTAAATCCATGAAGAAGGCCTCCAGTTATAAAGAAGCAAAGGCATATATGAAAATATTGATTCGATTCAAGCTCACCCAGAAATAAGTTATTTGCATTTTTATCTGGAAGCCGTCTCATTAGACAGATTTTAAAGCAACCCAGTTTATGATCTATCTTGAATGTCTAAATAAATGAAAAAATTGGACTAGTATATCTAGCCACTCTCTACATTCACTAATCTCTTCAAATTTTTATGTTTTTTTATTTTGTTTTTTGTCAGAGCCTCAAGCTGTTGCTCTGGATAGAGTGCTGTGGTGACAGCTCACAGCAACCTCCAACTCTTGGGCTTAAGTGATCCTCTTGCCTCATCTCAGCTTTTCTATTTTTAGTAGAGAAGGGGTTTCACTTTTGCTCAGGCTGGTCTCGAACTTGTGAGCTCAAGCTATCTACCTGCTGTGGCCTCTCAGCATGGTGTTTCTTGTTTTTGAATCAGACTTCATAGAAATTTATAGTCCTTCATAAAAAATAATCATGTTCTACTATGTAGTTAATATCATTATTCAAGATTATATAATCCCAAGAATAGATTGCTGATGTTTTTTGATTCTCTTCCTCCTATATTTGTCTGATGTTTGAAATTTAAGCATTTCATTGGTCATTGAATTCCAAATCAGAGTGATTAGGGAACAAAGTGAAAATTACATCCATCTCTTCTTTCTGTCTGCCACTTGTTACAAGCTATATTAAGAGACCTAAGAAGGTTCAGAAAAATGTAAAACAAGTACTAGAAATAATTCTGAATTTCATTTATCATTCTCTGTTATCTATTTCTATGACGAAGCTAGGTTTCAAGCATATGTTTGAAATATTACAGTTGTCAAGTGGTATGTAGTGATATGGCTTTTAAACCAAACCTATATTGAAGTTTTGTTTTTTTCAACTATAAGCTTTTGTATAAATGGGATTGTGATCTGTTACTTTTCAAAAGTGTATTGTGTTTTCACCATAGAGAATGTTATCAGTGCACAAGTTCACCTTGAGCACCTGCTGTGAGCAAGTCATCATCAACAGAAAGAGATGTGACATATACATGACATGCTCCAAGGTGTCAGACTTCTTGCCTGTGTGTTGCATTGTCAAATATAGCATGATATCCTGGCTTGCAATCTGTGCAATTACTTTCCTTTACCTCATATAACAGAAGGGCACAGCTTTTAATATGATGATTATTGAACGAAGTGCCATCAGTGCCATGTGGTGGGAACACTTGTCTTTTGAACTGTACAATATGTCCTAGCTCCTCTTTGGTAACACCATGATTTTAAGGGAAGGATAAATTATAGGCTCACCAAAGAATATTTAGTTCTTCATTAGTATTTCTCATCCATATTACCCCACCTACTGCAGCAGAATATATGTGCACAGAGATACACGATCCCAGAAAAATTATTCTTTCCCATGGGGTGCCTCTCTTACATCTTTCTTCACAGAAACCACAGCAGACTGATTTATCATCCTCAGTAAACTTACAGAACAAGGCAAAAATCATCAACATTGGTCTACGACTCCTGAGAGAAAGGTGTATGGGCTATTTTCAAAAGATGTGTGTGGCAAGCACTACGTTTTAAAAATGTACTGTTTTATTTTTATTCACGATGTGGGAGGGAGTAGACAGCTGGTGGTAGGAGGACACCCACTGGTTGTCTCCAGTGAGTGGTGTGTGGTTGTGAGGAAAGCCTGGGTGTAAGTTTCACGCAGTCAAATCTTCAAATGGAGAGACAAAGTCCTCACTGGCACCAACCGGTTGCCACTTGTACCTACTTTGCAAATAACAACAACAGCAATAATTAACCTCACTCAAGTTCATTATTTTTATTCCCATAACCTTTATACTTGGAGACCACAAGCTAGGAGCCCTCTCAGCTCTCTCTTGGAAAATGTTGGTTCTTTAAGAAATACTACTCTGGAAACATAGCTCTTCAAAATGATGTATTTACAAGGCTTATGTTTATTTTGAGGTTTTTGCATAAAAAAGTAATACCCAACTATACCACAAGACTATGAGGAAAGGACCAAGGAAGGGGAAGGGAGGGGGG
>CAUYPK010163765.1:0-10978 GCA_963574355.1 Loris lydekkerianus
TAACCCAACTATACCACAAGACTATGAGGAAAGGACCAAGGAAGGGGAAGGGAGGGGGGAGGTTTGGGTGGAGGGAGGGTGATGGGTTGGGCCACATCTATGGTGCATATTTTTATCTATAATAATAAAAAAAAAAAAAGAGACCAGAAAAAGACCCAGGGACTAGTTTTAAGCCAAGGAACCCTGATTTACTTCTAAAATGTAGTATGTTGTATTAACCAGAATATTATTTAAGAGATTCCTAATGGCACATATTTTAAAATCAAATCATATGAGCCATGAATAAATGTAAATATTTAGTGTTTCTATTTTAGGAATAAAGAAGGTAGATTGGAGCAGTCTTCCTAAATGAATTTGAGACAATCAAAACTGTAATCCATTAGTATTAAAAATTCAAAAGTTAGCTATTTTTTTCTTTTTGTTTTTAGAAAAGACACACTACCAGGAAAGTGTATACATCAATGTATGTACATTGTGCTGAGCTATCATAACCCAAAAAATAGAATGTTACCAACATCTCAGAAAATCATTCTTTCTACCCACCCTACCCCCGCCATGTCTACCCACTTTCTATCCTGAAAAGTTAGCCACTAAGAAACTCTTAGAGTAACCACTGCTTCTCTTTTCTTCATATAACACTTTCACATTCTAAGCCAGCCTTTCCCACTTAATTTGCTATGGACATCTTTCCATGCTAATAAATTCATCACTCCTTTAACGATTCTATTTTTAAAACAAAGGTACCTGAATATATTTTTGTAACTACTCAGATTTTAAATGTCTACTTGTCATCCATATTCATGTGAATCATTTTACTGTGCAAGTCGTCCTGAATGCCTCCAGGAGCCAGTCATTTAAATAAGCACAGCCATTTGCCCCAATTACATAGCTTTAGACCTCTGAATTACTTCTGATTTGTTCCTTTGTTTCTTTAGTTTGTAGAAATCCTGTCACCTGATATTTTTGCAAACCTACTGCTCACTTCCAGCATCTCCCTACCTCAAAACACTGCCCCCTAGATGAACTTATTTTCCTTATCTCAGACAAAATAACAATCACACAAAAACCTTGTCCTCTTTCCAGTCTGTAGGGAAGAATAACTGAGTTTCTTCTTTTTAAAAATGCAAATCCCTCAACCCCATGAAGTCAAAGGGTAATGATGAAGGAGAGATTCTTCAGAGGATTGTGTGCTGTAAGGAACTGCAAATCGTGTTAAAATGAGGAAAGGCTAAATAAACTGGAACAGCTTAACTTAGAAAAGATAAACCAAGGAAGAAGTTCATGGGGATCTTCAAGTATTGAAGAAAAAACCTGTATAAGCAGGAGTGGATTCACCTTACCTCACAATAAGCCAAAATTATCAAGAGGGACAAAGAAACAGACAAGGAAATAGAGAGCTCAGCTCAACCTCCAAAATGACTTTATTTTTTTGAGAGAGAATCTCACTCTATCTCCCTGGGTAGAGTGCCATATCATCATCATAGCTCACAGCAACCTCAAACTCTTGGGTTTGAGCAATCTTCTTGCCTCAGCCTCCTGAGTAGCTGGGACTACAGGTGCCTAACACAATCCCTGGCTAATTTTTCTATTTTTAGTAAAGATAGGATTTCGTTCTTGCTCACCCTGGTCTCAAAGTTTTCAGCTCAAGTGCTTCACCCACCTTGCCCTTCCACAGTGCTAGGATTACAGGCATGAGCCACTGCACCAGGCCCCAAAATGACTTTCTAACACTGTGAGAGACTGGGAATTAACTGACTGCCTGCGCAGATTGTCAAGTCCTCTTTAATGACCTGTTGCCTGTCTGAAAGAATTCCCGAATAGAAGTGGAAAACGAGACTCCAAGTTTCCATCCAAACAACCTAAATGCCCACCAACCCAGGAATGGATTAACAAGCTGTGGCATATGTATAACATGGAATACTATTCAGCCACTAGAAAGATGGAGACTCTAGATCTTTTATAGTACCCTGGATGGAGTTGAAACACATTCTTCTTAGTAAAGTAACACAAGAATGAAGCAAGAATCCAATCTACTCAATCCTAACAGGAAGCCAGCAGATGATCTAATACAGTGCTTCTCAACCTTCCTAATGCTGTAGCCCTTTAATACAGTTCCTGTGGGTCATGACCCACAGGTTGAGAACCACTGATCTAATACTTGCCCACATAAAACTCAAACCAGTTCAAGGTGGGGGGCAAGTGAAACAAGGGAATGGAGAAAGGGGAGAGGAGAGGGAAGGGGTATGCACCCACTTAATGGGCACAATGTTAGGATTCATGGCACACCTCTTGGAGGTGGGACACAATTATAAGAGGGACTCTACCTAAGAAATGCAGACTTTATAACCTAATTCTCTGTACTCTCAAATTAACCTGAAACAATTAAAAAGAAAAAAATAGTTTCCATCCAGATCAAAGGTTCTATGATTCTATAAAATGAAGATCACAAAGTATTGTCACTTACAAAAAAGTTTTAATTATTTTTGCACTCAACAAAGAGCATTCTTTCTAATCTGTTTTATCTTCATGAAATCTTTCTGAGTACTATTACAGAAAACATAAGTTTTCCATAACATTAGCACATTTACATACAGAGCGTGGGCTGAACTCTAGCTGGTCCTGTGTCTCAAAGGTTAAATGTTCTTAGGCGAGGCATCTTGTTTTGTATATACCCCATCATACTTCATCTGTCCACTTTCCACATTTATTTTTCCTTCCTCACCAGTGACAGCACTTGACTCTATAATCCTGATTGACAGTGAGATGTTGGAAAAAGAAAAATGAAGAAAGTGTGAGCCGTGTATTAACTTCTGTAAAAGAGGCAGTTGTCTCTTGGAAACTCAAATGTGACAGTTGGCTTCCTGACTGACTAAAAATAGCACAGGCACATTCAGATTTGTCCTTGGGAAGTTCTTCTATAGAAGGAAATCACAGGTAATCCTCAGCAAATTTCTGAGTGGAAGAGAGAGCAGGAGAAAAACATTGCCATTGTAGGCTGGGTTTAGGTTAGAACTAAAAGGGGGTAATGAGAAATTTAGTAACAAAGTATGCAGCTAACAGAGAGGTGCCAAAAAAAGTATACACATTTTAAGAAAAGAAAATACGGTATTAAAATTGTAATACTCAGTATGTACCAATAACAAAAGATGCATATAAATCATATTTGACTTCTTTTATTTTTAATTTCTTTTTATTTTATTTTATTTTATTTTTTTAATTAAATCATAGCTGTGTACATTGATATGATCATGGGGCATCATACGCTAGTTTCACAGACCGGTTGACACATTTACAGCACACTGGTTAACATAGCCTTCCTGGCAATTTCACAGTTATTGTGTTAAGACATTTACATTCCACATGTACTAAGTTTCACATATACCATTGTAAGAGGCACCGCAAGTGTATTCTCACCAATCCCCCTCCTTCCACCCACCTGTCCCCTCCCTCTCCCCCTTTTCATCCTTCCCCCTATTCCTAGGTTGCAATTGGGTTACAGCATTCGTATGAAAGCCCTAAATTAGTTTCATAGTAGGGGTGAGTACATTGGATACTTTTTTGCAAACCCACAGCCAATATCATATTGATGTTTGACTTCTACTACACATTGCTACAGTAATTCCATTCAACTTCAAAGTCAACTTAGAAAAGCATAGATAACATCTCCTAAAATGTATATACATTGTTTGGCACCCTGGGTGGATCTTTCAACTTTGTTTTAAAACCTCAATAGTCTTAAACCCTAATTTGCAGAAGTTAGAGTTACCCTATAAACCAGTGTGCCTGACGTATATCTATTGTTTTAGAGTGTCATTTGACTTGCTATCATTCAGGATCTTTAATTCTTCTTTTCTGGGGTCAAAATTTATATAATGTAAATATAACCATTATAAAATATACAGTTCTGTACCATTTAGTATATTCACAGGGTTGTGTAATTATCACTTCATTTAGTTACAAAACATTTTATCACCCTAAAGGGAAAACCCCACACCCACTTTCCCCCTCCAGGAGACCCTGGCACACCTTAATCTTGCTTCCTGTCTCCACAGATTCACCTTGTCAGGATAATTCATAGAAATGGAATAACATGATACTTGACCTTTGAGTAGATTCTCCACTTAGCATAGCGTGTTCCACGTTCATCAATGCCATAGCTTGTATCCAAACATCTTTTGTAGGGCTGAATGATATTCTATTGTGTGCATATACTTCATTTTGGTTATCCATTCTTTAGCTAACAGACGTTTGAGTTGCTTCCAGTTTTTTAGCTCTTGTGAGTAGCACTGGCATGAATGTTTGTATACACATTATTGTTTAAATACCTGTTATCAATTTGGGGGTAGGTACCTACAAGTGAAATTGGTGGGCCACGGGGCAATTCTATGTTTAACTTTTTGAGGAACTGCCAAACTGTTTTCCATGGTAACCTGGCCTTCTGACATTAACACCAGAAATGTGTGAGGGTTGAAACTTTCTCTATATTCTCACCAACACTTGTTAGTTTTTCCTTTTTTAGATGTCCTAGTGTATGCGAAGTGATAGCTCCTTGTAGTTTTTTTTTTATTTGCACTTCCCTAATGACTAATGATAGGGAGCATCTTTTCCTATACTTATTAACCATTTGCATATCTTCATTGGAGAAATATCTATTCAAGCACTTTGTCCATTTTTTAATTGGCTTTTTTGTCTTTTTGTTGAGTTATAAGATTTCTTTATATATTTTGAATACTAGTCGCCTATCAAATATATAATTTGCAAATATTTTCTCCCATTTTATAATTCATTTCACATCCTTGATACTAAATTGTAATGTACATATGCTCTTAATTTTGATGAATTTCAATTTATCTATTTTTTTCTTTGGTTGCTTATACTTTTAGAATCCATTGCTAAATCCAATGTCAAGATTTACTCCCATTTTTTCTTCTAAGTTTTATTTCTTACATTTAGGGTTTTCATCTATTTTGAATTTTTTTTATATGGTATTAGGTAAAGGTCCAATTTCTTTCTTTTGAGTGTAGATACCCAGTTTTCCCAGCATCATTTGTTGAAAACGACTATTCTTTATCCCAAGGAAGATTCTTCACATCCATCTCAAAAATTAATTGGTCATAATAAATGTAAGGATTTATTTCTGGACTGTGAGTTCTATTCCACCAATCTCAATGCCCATCTTTATTCTATTACCACAATGCTGTGATTATGATAGGTATATAGTAAGTTTTGAAATCAATAAGTGTAAGTCCTCCAATTATTTTCTTCACTACCTAGGATTAGAAAACAGTTTTCTAATTATGAAACCAAATGGCAAAGTGACAATAACAAAGACAGATACACTAGACATCATCAAGACTAAAAACTTTTGGGCTTCAAAGGACATTTTCAAGAAAGTAAAAATACAGTGCACAAAATGGGAGAAAAGTTTTCAAATTACACATATGGCTATTGAATCCAGTATATAGAAATATTACAACTCAATAATTAAAAAGACTCATCATCCATTTTAAAATGAACAGAGGATCAAAAGAATCTAAATAGATGTTTTTCCAAAGAAAGCATAAAAATGGCCCAGTAAGCACCAGGAAAAGATGTTCGACATCACTCTTCAAGGAAATACAGACAGAAACCACAATAATACACAGCTTCAAACCTACTCACATGGCTATAATAAAAAACAAAGATAATAAGGGTGAGAAGGATAAGGAGAAACTGGAACACTCATATACTGCTAGTTGGAATGTAAAATAGTACAGCTACTGTGGAAAATAAGCTGACAGTTCTTCAAATAAACATTGGGGTACTATATGATACAGCAACTGCACTCCTCCATGTATACCCAAGACAAATAAAAAACACATGTTCATATAATTTGCCATGAATGTTCACAGCAGCATTATTCATAATCACCAAAGAGTGTGGCAACTCAAATGTCCATCAACTGATGCATAGATAAATAAATGATGGCATTTTCACACAATGAAATACTTAGCAACTAAAGGAAACGAAGCATGGATGTTCACGACAACATGTGTGAACCTTGAAAACCTATGCTAAATTAGAATCTCAGTCACAAAGGACCATATATTATAAGATTTCTTTTGTATAAAGTGTGCAGAATTGGCAAACTCCTAGAGACAGTAACTAGATAAGTGGTTGCCTCAGGCTAGAGGATGAGGACATTGAGGACCGGTGGTTAAAAGGAACAGAATTTCTTTGCGGGTCAGTAAAAATGTGCTAAAACTGATTACAGTGACAAATGTAAAATTCTGTGAAAATATTAAAAGCCTCTGAATTGTACACTCTGAATGTGTGATATGTATATTACATTTCAATAAAACCACTTAAAAATAAATAGAAGTTGTAGTGCCCAGCAAAGTTTTTGCAAACATAGACAGGCTTATTCTAATATTTCTATGGAAAGGCAAAGGAACAAAAACAATTCTGAAAAATAAGTTTGAATTGGAAGGACTCATTCTATCTGGTGTTAAGGCTCAATTTATTGCTATAATAATCGATACAGTAAGGTGCTGGCAGAGGAATAGACATATAGATCAATAGAACACAATAGAGAATCCAGAACTAAATCAACACAAATATACTCGATTGATTTTTGACAAAAAGGTGTAAACAGGCAGTTCAATGAAGAAAGGATAGTCTTTTCAACAGATAAGGCTGGAACAATTAGACACTCATAGGAGGAAAAAAAAGAACATCAACCTTCCTACTGGATCTAAAAATTAATTCAAAATAATAGTAAAATTATAAAACTTTTAGTAGATACACAGGAGAACATCTAGGACATAGGGTTAAGGGAAGAGCTCCCAAGACATGACACAAAAGAACAATCCATAAAAGAAAAAAAAATTATTAATTGGACTTCTGACTAAAATCTTTTGCACTATGAGGTACCATGTTAAGTGAATGAAAATACAAACTACAGATGGGTAGAAAATATTTTAAAATCCCATATCTAATAAATGCCTTATAATTGGAATATATAAATAACTCTCAAAACTCCTAGAATTACACCTTTTTTTTCCGATTAAAAATGGACAAAAGATATAAACAGATACTTCACCAAAGAGGAAGTATGGATGACAAATAATCATATGAAAAGATGTTCCATATCATTAGTGATTAGGAAAGTACAAATTAAAATCATGAGATACCACTACATATTAACTCAAACAATTAACAATATTTCTAAAGTAATGATACAATAATGACCTAACATAAGAATACAGAGAAACTGAACATACTGTTGGTGGAAATCTAAAAGGGAATAGCCACTCTTAAAAATACCTTGACTATTTCTTACAATACTAAACACACACTTGCCATATGACCTAGCAGTCATACTTTTGAATATTCATCCCAGAAAAACAAAAACTTTGCTCACAAAATCTCAAAACTGCAGATGCTGGCATGTATGTGGAGAGAAAGGAATGCTTTTACACTGCTGGTGGGACTGCAAACTAACACAACCTTTTTGGAAGGCAGTATGGAGAACCCTCAAAGCACTCAAGCTAGACCTCCCATTTGATCCTGAAATCCCATTACTGGGCATCTACTCAGAAGGAAAAAAATCCTTTTAACATAAGGACACTTGTTCTAGACTGTTTATTGCAGCTCAATTTACAATCGCCAAAATGTGGAAACAGCCTAAATGCCTACCAACCCAGGAATGGATTAACAAGCTGTGGTATATGTACACCATGGAATACTATTCAGCCATTAAAAAAATGGAGACTTTACATCCTTTGTATTGATCTGGATGGAAGTGGAAGACATTATTCTTAGTAAAGCATCACAAGAGTGGAGAAGCATGAATCCTATGTATTCTATTTTGATATGAGGACAATTAATGACCTAATACACGGTGGGGGGTAGGGGAAG
The DNA here is from genome assembly GCA_963574355.1 of Loris lydekkerianus. Classification (NCBI taxonomy): domain Eukaryota; kingdom Metazoa; phylum Chordata; class Mammalia; order Primates; family Lorisidae; genus Loris; species Loris lydekkerianus. Next base: position 7,900 of record CAUYPK010163765.1, read on the forward strand.
GGGAGAGCAGAGAGAGAGAGAAGGAGGGAGGGGGGTGGGGGAAAGGAAAAGCAGAGTGCTGGAAGGAGGGAGGGGGATGGGGTTTCAGTGTGTGACACCCCTCTTGGGGGCAAGACACAATTGTAAGAGGGATTTTACCTAACAAATGCAATCAGTATAACTTGGTTTCTTGTACTCTCTATGAATCCCCAACAATAAAAAAAAAAAAAAACCTGAATGTAAATGTTCATATAAGCTCTATTCATATATTTGGAAACAATCCAAATATAATTGAATGGCAAATAATAGAACAAATTCTAGTATATCCATGCAATATAAAAGCACTCAGTAATAAAAATGAGTGAACTATTGATGCTTACAACAAATTGGATGGACTGCAAGGGCATCCTGCTTAGTGAAAAGAAAGAAAGTCTATCTCAAAGGTCACACTCTGTATGATTCTGTTTATATAACATTCTGGAAATTACAAAACTGTAGAGGTGAAGAAATTAATGGTTGCTGGGGACAGGGACTAGGTTGCAGGGATGGTAGCCTGGGGGAGGTGCACATACAAAAAAGTAGTACCTGAGTCTTCTTTAATGGAAGCAAAAAAACGTCTTGTGGGAGTTATAGTCATGTCCTCCCATCTATGGTTTCCCTTTCTGTGGTTTCAGTTACCACAGTCAACTAGTTGATTCGGGTAACTAGTTCAGTAGTCTGAAAATGCTAAATGAAAAATTCCAGAAAAAATTCATAAGTTTTAAACTGTGTGCCATTCTGAGCAGTATAATGAAATGTCATGTCATCTTGCTCCATCTGGGACATGCCACCCCTTTGTCTGTGTATCTCTGCTGTAAATGCTACCCTCTCATTACTATGTCAGAAAAAACGTATGCATAGGGCTCCTTTATATCTTCAGCTTCAGACATCCACTTGGGGTGTTGAAACATATCCCCCACAGACAAGGGGGGTCTACTGTGCATGAATCTGAATAAGGGATAAAAATGTATAGAACTAGACACACATGAAATTTTAAACTAGAGAAAATGTAATACGGTCTATAGTCTATCTAGTATAGTCTATGGTATAACAATATCAATTTTCTGATATTGATATAGTATATAAATATCAGTACAATATCAATTTTATAGTATATAAATATCAGTACAATATCAATTTTTTGATATTGATATTGTACTGTACCTGGATAATATGATGCCATCTGGAGAAGACAGATAAAAGGTACATCCAACTCTACAGAATTTTCACAACTTCCTATGAGTCTATAATTATTCCAAAATAAAAAGTTTAGTTTGCAATCCCACTAACAATACATAAATGTTCCCCTCTTTCTGCACCCTTTACCATAGGACATTAGCACTAGAATGTTTATTGCAGCTTAATTCACAATTACAAAATGTGAAAACAACCCAAGTGCCCTTCAGTTCATAAATGGATTAATAAACCGTGGTATATATGCCATGGAATATTATTCAGCCATAAAAATAATGGAAATTTTTTTATATTTTGTATTTACCAGGAAGGATTTGGAGAACATTATTCTAAGTAAAGTATCTCAAGAATAGAAAAGCAAGCACCCCATGTACTGTAAGTAGAAACTAGTAGGTTAACTACAGGCCCACATGAGAGAAAAACACAATCAAATTCAAGAAGGGGGTGATGTTGATAAGTTCATACCTAATGAATACAACGCAGGAGTATATGGCACACTTTTGGGGAAGGACTCAACTATAACTTGGATTTTACCTTATAAACCCAAATAGATAACCTAATCAAACATACCCTCATATTAATCTGAAATTTTTTAAGTTTAAAATAGTAGAAGTTATAATGCCAAAATTTACAAATATTTTATTTATGTGCTATGTTACTGAACAACAAAATCTTTACGATGAAGATAATGTTGAATTAAAATAACAGCATGTAGGGATATATCTTTTTCCTGCTTACTTTTTAAAAACAACTGGCTATCTTACTGAATTGTTCTTTTGTCTTTGAAAATGAAGCTTTTGGAAGTATTTGAGATTTTGAAATACTACTAAGTACTTAGTATATCAATCTAAATATCCTACAATAATATTAAACATTTGTATGCAATTTGTCTATGTTAGCTAAAAATATCATTTTATCATCAGGTAGTACAATATCATTAGAATATTTGTACTAGACTGTTTATTGCAGCTAAATTTACAATCACCAAAATGTAGAAACAACCTAAATGCCCACAAACCCAGAAATGGATTAACAAGCTGTGGTATATGTACACCATGGAATATTATTCAGCTATTTTAAAAGATGGAGACTTTACATCTTTTACCCAGATTGAATTGGAACTCATTCTTTTTTTTTTTCTTTTTTCCTTTAATATAGTGCTACTTTTTATTATTCTATTTTGTTTTTTTTTTTTTATTGTTAGATCATAGCTGTGTACATTAGTAAAATCAAGGGGTACAATGTGCTGGTTTCATATATAATCTGAAATATTCTCATCCAACAGTTCAATGTAGCCTTCATGGCATTTTCTCAGTTATTGTATGTAGACATTTGCATTCTTCATTTAGTAGGTTTCACCTGTACCCATTCAAAGATGCACCATAGGTGTGACCCCATCCATTACCCACCCTTCCCCCTCCCTTCTCCTCCCTTGGTCCTTTCCCCATATTCTTGTGCTATAGTTGGGTTATAGCCTTCATATGAAAGCTATAAATTAGCTTCATAGTAGGGCTGAGAACATTGGATACTTTTTCTTCCATTCCTGAGATACTTTGCTAAGAAGAATGTGTTCCAGATGCATCCATGTAAACATGAAAGAGGTAGAGTCTCCATCTTTCTTTAAGGCTGCATAATATTCCTTGGTATACATGTAACACAAATTGCTAGTCCATTCGTGGGTTGATGGGCACTTGGGCTTCTTCCATGACTCAGCAATTATGAATTGGGCTGCAATAAACATTCTGGTACAGATGTCTTTGTTATATTGTGATTTTTGGTCGTCTGGGTATAAACCTAGTAAAGGAATTACAGGATTGAATGGCAGGTCTATTTTTAGGTCTCTAAGTATTCTCCAAACATCCTTCCA
>CAUYPK010163767.1:0-14762 GCA_963574355.1 Loris lydekkerianus
AGTTAAATCAGGTCGAGGTCCAATATCACTGGCTCATTAACCAAGAATCTAACATTATTCTTCACTGCCCTCCATAGCACCAATGACGGGTAAGATTCCCAAAACTGGGACAACCTAAGACAGGATATGGAGATGCTGCACAGTGGATTACATTCATAGTACCCAAAGATGGGTAAGATCACTCTGCGTTCAGTCAACCTAAGACAGGGACCAAACCATTGATGTTTGTATCCCCATGACAGGTAAGACTGAAAATGCAAGAGCAGGCAACCTAAGACAGGGGTATGTTTTTCTGCCATACAAAAAACAAAAGAGGGAATTGTTGGGCCCTGCCATGTGCCTGAGGCCTAGTGCAACTTCCCGAGCCTGACTAGAAATAGATCCATCTAGCTACTTCCGCGTAGCAATGACTTAGCAAGGGCTGGCCTGAAACTGCCTCTACCTAGATACTGCCAATGTGGTACCATGCCACTGGCCCAACCCTGTCACGCACCTCATCCCCCGCCTTCTTTCCCCGCCCCTTCCCCATGTTCTATATAAGCAGCTGCTTGATGCAATAAAGTTGAGTTCCTGCTTAAAAAAAAAAAAAAGAAATGAATTCAGAAAGGAAGAGCAAAGAGAGGGAAGGAGAGAGGGGTAGTGGGGCTTTGGTGTGTGCCACACCTTTTGGGTACAAGACAGGATTGTAAGAGGGACTTTACCTAAAAACTGCAATCAGTGTAACCTGGTTTATTGTACCCTCAATGAATCCCCAACAATAAAAAATAAAGAAATGAAAAACAAAATAAAATAAAATAAAATGTATGAAGATATTTTGGCTTTGGTTACTCTGAATACTGGTTGCAAATTAGAATGTTTGTGTACTTTGTATTGCCATTGCAAAGGCCTTTGCCTGGAAAAAATTTCTAAAAAGAATCTTTAAACTGTTAATTTTTATATAGTACTGCTTTAGAAATGAACAAGTTGGTTATTCTTAGAATCCAAAGAGAACCTGAAAACAATGTTATTCTTTGGAAGTGTTACATGTAATTGAATTTTCACTTAAGTAGAAAATGTTTTGAGCCTAGTTAGACTGTCTTTAAAATAACCTATTTTAGGCTGGGTGAAATGGCTCAAGCTTGTAATTCTAGCCCTCTGGGAAGACGAGGTGGGAAGATTGTTTGAGCTTCAGAGTTCAAGACCAGTGTGAGCAGGAATGAGAACCCATCTTTACTAAACATAGGAAAATTAGCAGGGAGTTATAGCAGTAGTCCCCAGTGCTTGGGGGCTGAGGCAGGAAGACTGCTTGAGTCCATGAGTTTAAGGTTGCTGTGAGGTATGCTGACACCACAGAACTCTAGTCTGGGCAACAGAGTGAGACTCTATCTCAAAACAACCACCACCACCACCATCACCACCAAACAAAACAACCCAGGAAAAAACACACAAAACACAACAGCTTGATCTTAGTGTGATAGCTCTTTTAGGATTTGTCTAGCAGGTTTTACAGTCCTTACCAGGAGGAAATTTTATATGTCAAAAAAATTTCTGACTGTGCCATTATTTGAGATGCCAAGGATTGATGTTAGAGGTTTATTTGATCTATGGTCAGGTGATATCATGTCAATACATTTTATTTTGGGATATTGGTATTTTAGAAAGATCAAGTTAGTTAAGGTCTTTAAACAGGGTGTGTTCTTTTCTTTCCTTTCCTTTCCTTTCTTTCTTTCTTTCTTTTTTTTTAAGAGACAGAGTTTCACTTTGTCACCCTTGGTAGAGTGCTGTAAAGTCATAGCTCACAGCAACCTCCAGCTCTTGGGCTTAGGTGATTCTCTTGCCTCAGCCTCCCGAGTAACTGGGACTACACGCACCTGCCACAATGTCCAGCTATTTTTTTGTTGCAGTTTGGCAAGGACCAGGTTTGAACCCACCACCCTCAATATATGGGGCCAGCACCCTACTCACTGAGCCACAGGCACTGCCCAACAGGGTGCATTCTAAAACTTCTACTGTATTTATAAAACTTGAAAATGTTATATTGTTCAGAATAGCAAGTCTTACTAGGACACTTACATTTGTTAATTTATGTAGTTTTTTTTCTCTCTTTTAAGTTTAAAGTAATAGTTAATGTGCCAAGAATGATGACTCACACCTGTAATCCTACCACTTTGGGAGGCTAAGGTGAATGAGTACTTGGGGCCAGGAGTTCAAGACCAGCCCAGGCAACATAGGGAGACCCTCATCTTTACAAAAAATAGAAAAATTAGCTGGTCATGGTAGTGTGTTCCTATAGTCCCAGCTACTTGTGAAGCTGAAGCAGGAAGATTGCTTAAACCCAGGAGTTTGAGGTTGCAGTGAACTATGACGGATGATGCCACTGCACTGTACCCTGGGTAACACAGTGAGATCCTGTCTTAAAAAAAAAAAAAAAAAAAGTGATAATTAAATTTATATTTTTGATTATTTCTTGGTCTATGTTTTAAAATTCATTACCCAATTTTGTGTATAAAAATATGTTTAGATATTAAATTTGCTTAGGCTTTAAATAACTGTTGAGGGCACAATTAATCACATGGTTATATATCTCTAATATTTACAGGCTATCAAAACCATTTAGTAAACTTCTGAAATAAATTAGGCAGTGGCCTGGCAGGGTGGCTCACTCCTGTAATCCCAGCATTCTGGGAGGCCACTGCCTGTGGATCCCCTGAGGTCATGAGTTAGAGTTTGAGAACTTGTCTCTAAAAATAGCCAGGTGCTGTGGCAGGCGCCTGTAGTCCCAGCTGCTAGGGAGGCTGAGGTAGGAGAATCGCTTGAGCCTCAAGAATTTGAGGTTGCTATAAGCTATGTGATACCATGGTACTCTACCGAAGGTGACAAAGTCAGACTCTTGTTTCAAAAAATAAATAAATTGGGCAAATGTAAGTGAGACAAATGTAATAAAATTCCAAGAAGAAGCTTATTGTAATTTCTTAAAACTTCTCAGGTCGGTATCTCAGAAGTTAAAAAATTTTGCTCTGTCTTACTGCTTTCAGCTTTTCCTCCCCTTGGGAAGTCCTGAGATAAAAATCCTCCACTTCCAACATTTTCTTAGGCTCCTGTAACTTTTCCCTCTTCTGGTTCTAACTCTGCTGTTAAGATTGACACTGAAATGTTTACCTGAAAAGCAGTACTTTTTCTTGACTTCTTGCCATGTCTAAATTGTTCAATGCTGTTGCTAAGAAACAATTCCCCTTTCAAGGTATTGGTTTTCTAGTTTCTTGTTTCCTTTATAATATAATGTTCACTCATGACCCTAGACGCAGTCTTCTTATGATTAAAAAATTCTAGTACCCTTTTCATGAGGTTTGACTTCCAAGTGCTCTAAATGGGTTCCCCATAAGAACGATTGCACTAAAGAAGGTTTTTTGGTATTTAAAAAAAAACCTTTTGGTAACTGGCCTAAGAAACAAAGATTTTACATTTTATCAAAATAATTTCTATGTTGTCCTTATTAGGTTTTCGATTACTTGGAAAATAAGAGCTTTAAAAAGTTAAGTATTTTTTTAGCCAGGTGTTGTGGTGGGCACCTGTAGTCCCAGCTACTTGGGAGGGTGAGGCATGAGAATTTCTTAAGCCCCTGAGTGAGGTTGCTGTGAGCTGTGATGCCATAACACTCTACTGAGGGTGACAAAATGAGACTCTGTCTTAAAAATAAAAAGTTAAGTGCTTTTTTCTGTATTGCCTTTAAAGTCTCCTGATTATCACTCTTGGTTAAGTGATTGCTATTATTTTACAGTAACCTGTGCTTCTGTTTTGATCTATTGTTTTGAGTCTTTTAACATCTTTGACAAATGCTCACAAAATCTAGATAATTTGAATGTTTAGCTACCTGTAAGCTTCTGTTTTCCAGGCATTGTCTAGGCAGAACTAGGCAGGAGTTAGATAACCTTTTGTTTAGAATACTATTTGTCAAAAATAGCCAGGTATTGTGGCAGGAGCCTGTAGTCCCAGCTACTTGGGAGGCTGAGGCAAGAGGATTGCTCAAGTCCAAGAATTTGAGGTTGCTGTGAGCTATAATGTCCCGGTACTCTACTCAGGGCAACAAAGATTCTGTCTCAAAAAAAAAAAAAAAAAAAAAAAAAAATGTTTGTTCATTCTGATAAAAGAGCCTCTAAATCCTTAACACAAATGGCTGTAACAAATGCTTATGTTTTGTAGAGGAAATTCCTATACGTCTGACAGTAAATTGATGTTACAGGTATTTTTTTTAAATTTAAAAATAGTAAGGGGGTACAAAGGTTGAGATTATGTGGGTTGGTTCTATAATGCTTGCATCCTGGTTATAGGTGTGCCCATCACCCAAACAGTGCTCATTGTACCCCCATGTTAGGTTTTTGCTCCTCCCTCATCAGTAAGTTAACTTTATAACCTTGCGTTTGGCATTTTTTTTTTGTTATGTTGCATATAATTTTTTAAAGATTAATAATGCCTGTCCACCTTTATTGCCATCTGGCCTAGAACATTTAATTGGCTGTATGTCTTTTGACTTGAAGTCCTTTTGCCACAGCATTGCATGGAGGGACATCAACCAAGCCAGGTAGCCACACCACCCCAGCAGTGATAGGGCAAAGTAAAAGTTTGGTCATTGACGTTGCCTTTGGCAGATCCTGACCAAAAGTGGAGAAATACACCATTACCCCTGCTGGTTATAAGAAGCCCCACCTGGCCAAGGGGACCTCAAGGAAAAAATTTAAAAGAGTTCCTGGCCATGAAGGGAAAGGAGGTTGGAAATGCCTGATCTTAAAACCTCCTTCTAGATTGGAAGGAGGTTGTAAATCGATAGCTGTCCATACCACCCACAAGCAGATGCAAAGATCCTTGGGTATAGCTGGGTTTTGCCAGATTTAGATTCCTAACTTCAGCTAATAGCAAAACCTCTCTATGAGGCCTTAAAAAGGGACTGAGAAATGCCACAAGACCTTCTTGATTATTAAAAATTAATGGCTTCCCCCCACATTGGGTCCCTTAGACTTATATAAGCCTTTTGATTTGTTCATTCAAGAAAGGCAAGGGCTGGGTGCGGTGGCTCACACCTGTAATCCTAGCACTCTGAGAGGCTGAGGAAGGTGGATTGCTTGAGCTTAAGAGTTTGAGGCTGCCTGAGAAAAGCAAGATCCTATCTCTACTAAAGTCAGAAAAACTGGCCGCGAGTGGTGGTGGGCACCTATAGCCCCAGCTACTCAGGAGGCTAAGGCAGGAAGATCTCTTGAGCAGAGGAGTTTGAGGCGTTGTTGTGAGCTATGACCCCATAGCACTCTACCCATGGCAAGAGAGTGAGGCTCTGTTTCAAAAAAAAAAAAAAGGTTAGGAATTGGATTCAGGTATTGACACAGACTTTGGAGGATCATAAGCAACCTATACCTTATTTCTCTGAGAAACTGAATGTGGTAACAAAAGTTTGGCCCAGTTATCTGAGAGCTGATGATGATATTTTATAGGAAGCTGAAAAGTTTACTCATGGACAGCTATTGACTGTTTGCATTTTGTATTGCCCCTACTAGAATAAAAGTGAAGCTTTTCGTTACCACTGAGTGCCTGGATGGGCAAATACCAGGCTACTTTATGAGATAATCCTAATGTAGCTCTGAAGCTGGCATTCACTGTAAATCCAGCCATGTCCCTGCCCCATCCTGTGATTACATTCACACTACTGACCAAGTGTATTCTAGTCTTTAGTCTCCAGGATTTGACTGATCAGTCCCTGTTGCACTCAGATGAACCTTTTATGGATGGAAGGAGTACTATGGAATAGGGATAATACAAAGGTTGGTATGCTGTGGTTACCGGACAAAAGGTAATTGAGGCATAAGCCCCATACCCTGGGACATCTGAAAACATATATTCTGTATGTCTACTTGTCCTTTGGGAACTTTTGTCTGTCTGGCAAGACAATTCTTTAGTTAGGATCTTTCAATCTACTTCCTCTTCTGCTATCCTATCTCATAGCTGGATCAGCTATCTATTCGTAAACGACCAGGGGAATTTTAGGATGGAGATTCTATCTGGGGAATACAGGCCAGAATTTCCTAGGAGGGATCCCAGGTAAGGATGGGAACTCCTTTTAATACACTTTACTGCCTTAGTGGGCAGAGGGCTGCAACTCAGCAGCACGTACTAAAAAGTTTCAGTCATAGGCCCAACATTCATTCTTCCTCATACCTTAACTACAGCCCATTTCTGCAAGAAGTAGCCATCCTCTCCCTTAACCAATGACTTGACCTTTGAGTCAAGAAACGGACTTTCTCTAAGACAAAGGAGCTGAGATTCCAAAGGGCCCTGGGCAGACTTCCTGATGCCAAGATTCATCATCCCTCACAACTTGCCCCCAGTGTAGTCCCTTGTGAAATACACCATAACCTGCCCCGAGGCACATGGCCTCTCCTTTAAAAAGCCCATCATCTCCCTTAGAAAGTTGGATCTGAGGTTGCTTCTTAGATGTCTATTGTATTAAAAATCCCTTTATTCTTGGCAATCTTTGTTGCCTCAATAATTGGATCTTTGTAAGACAAGGAACTAAACCTAGACAGAACTCCTGGCAGTTTCAACAACACACAGTATGACTTCCAAATATTTTTTTTTTCCAAAGGCTTTTTGGAAAGGGATGTTGGTCTCGCTACTGATGACATCTGATTGGTTGAATTATGGTGCTTTGATAGACCATACATATTTTTAAAAGCCAGGATGGGTACTTGAGAAGTGAATTCCTGTTAAGGTATTCTATGGACATCTTCACACCTGCTTCTTAAAAACAGGTGCTTGTTTGAGGGGGGAAAAATAGTGAATGAGTAGTGCTGAATAAATCTGGGAAAATCTTCTAAAGACACCAAAAGCTTTTGAGGCTTTGATGACATACCATGATTTTCTACTTCTTATAGTATAAGAGATGATGTCTAACCTTTTCATTTATATATCTGTAATACCAAAAATAACATTTTGCCTTTTAAAGGCCTTCTTTAAAAATCCCAAAGTACTTCCGAAGTGTTAGGCAATTAATTCTTCAACAGCTATAAGATGCTTATATAATCTCCTGCAGAATTAACTGCCTAACACCTACAAAATGCTCTGAAAATGGACAACCAGAGCAATTTTAAAGTTCTAGTAGCATAAAGAAAAGCCTTAGGACACAATCTTATTCTCTTTCAAGTTTACCCCATGCTTTATCATTCAGACCAGGTTCCCTTTCCAGATTTTGGGCAGGGAGATAGGGGCTACTTCTAAAGTCTTAAAATAATATAGTTCAATGTGGAGGAAGTGTAAAAATTAAGCTGAAAATAATTCCAACAGTGAAATTCCTGGGGTGAGTCCCCTTTGCTTTTCTGTCTACTAAGAATTCTGGGATTCTCTTCGCAGAAGGACGGGGGAAGTGTGGAGTAAGAGCTGTGGTGTAGCAATCAACTAGACAAGTTATGAGGCTTGAAGATTCAACATTCATCCCTCCACTAAATAAACATGAAAACTAAGTCAAATTCAGGCATTTTCATAGAAAACAGGCCTTTGTTTGAGTAATGTACATTTCTCTATAACAAGATAACCACCATGAAATTTTGTGTGCTTCCAATTTTGGGTAGTTGTCCAGTTTAACCGTGCTACAAAGAGCCTTACATGGTGCCCAAAGCATGGTTCCCAGCTCTTGAAATGGAGACTCTTTCAACTTATATGTATATGTGTATTTTCTAAAGTAGAGTCCTTAAAGAACTAGATCCCTTCAGAAGTCTACGCAGGTATCATCTAGTCTTTGAGCTTTTCAAAAAAAGGTCCCATGTGGGTGGATATTCTACCTGTACTAATAGGTCCAAAATACTTAATACAATAGCTCTTGCCCCAATGCCCGCACATATTTGCAAATATCCCTTAGAGATAGTAATCTCTCCTCCACCCATTTCCTCATTTGTGAACCTCAATGGCTCCCCACTGTACTTGAAATAAATATTATTGGCCTGTAAGACCCTAAGTAACCTGCCTCCTCTCTCAGAAAACTAACATGCTTCTGGTTAGAGTCTTCTATTCCTCAAACACACCAAGTTTCCTCCTTCATCAGTATGTTTGCACTTCTTTTTTCTTTCCTCAATCTTCATTTGATTAGCTTCTTATCACTCCGGCATCAGCCCAAATACCATTTTCTTTTCTTCTTCTTCTTTTTTTTTTTTTTTTTTAAGCCAGAGCCTCAAGCTGTTGCCCTGGGTAAAGTGCAGTGGCATCACAGCTCACAGCAACCTCAAACTCCTGGGCTCAAGAGATTCTCCTGCCTCAGCCTCCCAAGCAGCTGGGTCTACAGGCACCCGCCACAAGGCCCATCTATTTTTTGGTTGCAGCTGTCATTGTTTGGCAGGCCCAGGCTGCATTTGACCCCGCCAGCTCAGGTGTATGTGGCTGGCGCCTTAGCCACTTGAGCCACAGGTACCGAGCCCCAAATACCATTTTCTTAGATCACTCTCAGTTAAGACTCTACTCTATTTACTTTTTTTTTCTTCATTGCACTATAGTTTTCTTCCTTTTTTTTTTTTTTTTTTTTTTTGAGACAGTCTCAACTTGGTTACCCTTTAAAGTGGCATGGCATTATAGCTTACAGCAACCTCAAAATCTTGGGCTCAAGCAATCCTCTTGCCTCAGCTTCCCGAGTAGCTGGACTACAGGTGCCTGGCACCATGCCCAGCTAGTTTTTCTATTTTTAGTAAAGATGGAGTCTTGCTCTTGCTAGGCTGGTCTCAAACTTCTGAGCTCAAGCAATCCACCTGTCTTGCTCTCCCAGAGTACTAGGATTACAGGTGTGAGCCATCCTGACTGGCCTTACTAGTATATTTTCTGTTTCTCCCACTAGAATGTACATTTTTTGAGAGCAAAGACAACTTTTTTTGTTGTCATTTTTTGGTGTTGCTATGGATTTAGTCTAAGTTTCACATTTCCTTCAGCATGTCTGGAATTTTAGGAAAGTCAAATGTAGGCACTTAGGTCACCACATTAAGCCTCAAGTTCCAGTTTGGGGAAGCTTCAAGTTCCAGTTTGGGGAAAGAGGTTTATTTTGTTCAAAAGTATTTGTAAAGAAAGCCATGCCAGAACTGGGCATGGTGAGTCACCCCTGCAATCCTAGCACTCTGAAAGGCTGAGGCAGGAGGATTACTTGAGTTCAGGAGTTTGAGACCAGCCAGAGCAAGAGAAGACCCCCTTTCCAAAAATAGCTGAGTTTTGTGGCAGGTGCCTGTATTCCCACCTACTCTGGAGGCTTGAGGCTCTCCATTTGAGTCCAAGAGTTTGAGGTTGCTGTGAGCTATGATGCCATGACACTCTACCAAGGGTGACAAAGTTAGACTCAGTCTCCCCCCTACCCACCAAAAACAGCCACGACAGATTTCACCTTGTTAACATGTAACCAGAAGGTAAAATTCTTTAGGGAATTTGTCTACAACTTTGTCAGAATGCATCCTTTAAGGTAGATGACCACTCAAATTAACCTTGGCTGATAATTTCCTCTGAAATTTAAATTTAATCCTATCATCTTTATCAAGGTCTTAAGCAAATTAAAGGGAAAATTAGCAGAGTTGTTTTCAAATAAGGTTAATTTCTAACTTGAATCATAATTCAAGTTAGAATCATAACTGGTTCTGATTCATGACTACCCCAACCTAAACTAGTAAAATCCCTTTATTATCAAGCTATCCCACTAAAAGAAATCAAATAGCATTTGATATCTAATAATGTCAAGACATGGGCTGATTTAGCCTCTACCCTGTATTACCCATGGCAGTTTCAAATGGTAACACTGTAAGAGATGGCTGAGTTTGAAATGGCACTCATCTCATCAATTGCAGCTAAGTTTACCAATAAATTCTAGTTTTACATTGCTGTCCCTTTAGATCACCGTATTAATTCAGATGATTTTGCCTATCTAAAACTATCTTGAAAAATGAAGGGCAGTTATTAGCCTAAGTAAAAAAAATTTAAAGGCAGTATCGTGATTAAGTTTGGTTCAAAGGGCTGGGTGTGGTGGCTTACACCTGTAATCCCAGCACTTTTGGAGGCTGAGGCAGGATTGTTAGAGGCCAGAAGTTCCAGACCAGCCTGGGCAACATAGTGAGACCTGTCTCTACAAAAAGAGAAAAGGAAAAAAAAAGTGTGGTTCAGTAAAGGCTCTGATATAATTTCTTATGGAACTTTTGGCTCTGCCCTCTTCTGTGTTAGCTTTATCTACAAGCTGGTAGCTAGAAAGCTGCACTATTCTAGCTCCCAGGTATCCAGGACATTTCTCTCTTCCTTAATATGAAATACATTTTTTCAAAAGCCTCATAGTATTGCTCTTGCTTTTATTTTATTTCTTTTCAGCGGTAAGATAGGATTTTTATTAGACAGAAAGAAATATGGAAGAAGTAAAAAGCACCAGAGCCTCTGGCAAAGGGGAAGACCCAAGTCGGAAATCTCTCCTGCTCTTGCTTTTCACTGGTCTGTATATGTGTCACATACTATCTGGACCAATTCTTGTGGCCAGAGTAATTCCAAACTTTAGTAGACTTATATCCAGGTTCCTGAATAACTTTTATAAAGCCAATGTCATTGTATTCACCAGTGTTTTGCAAATAGTGGGTCATAACCCAAGAATAGGTCATGAAATGAATTTTTGGGAACTATCATTTAAAAAATTACCAAGAATATAAAATTTGAGATTGCATTACTTACATGGAAGAGTTACCATGTTTTATGAAACTTTGATGAACACATGCACACATGTATCTGAAGTACAATGTAAAATGCTTTGGGGGGATTAGGGTCAAAAGCTCCTGCCTTAAGACAAAACAGGTTCACTTTCAAAGCTGGTGGGGTCAGCTTCTGCTTAAGTTATGCATTATGCAGGGACAGAATATATAATCAATCAGGGTATGATTTGGGAGAGGAAAATACATGCTGGGGAAATAGCATTTTTCACTGCAGTCTGCTTGACACTGTAGTTACCATTTAATCTACAAGGACTACACAGTAGTCAGAACCAAACATTTTTCCCTTGCAATGTTTTCTAAGTTTCAAAGTACGTCCTTCTTCCAAAAAAAGCACTTTATTCTCTCCATTATCAGTGATGTGGCAATTTATACATTTGGTTGATGGCAAGTATTACAGTAAAAGACTCATTGAAAAGGGGTGGCTTCCCAGCTACTTGGGAGGTTGAGGCAAGAGAATCGCTTAATCCCAAGTGCTGGAGGTTGCTGTGAGCTGTGACGCTACAGTCCTTTAGAGGGCAACAAAGTGAGACACTGTCTGTTAAAAAAAAAAAAAAAAAAAAAGGAAACGAAAAGAAAAAAGGGGTGGCTTCTAAGGAAAAAAACTCACATATTTCAGATGACTAACATCTTATTATCTCCCTACTATTTATATAGGTTTAGATATTCTCTGATAAATACTTTAGAACTCATTCTGATTCAACCTTTTTGTTTAATAAATGAAGACACTGAAACCTGAAGAGAATGAATTTACTTATTAATTGCAGAACACAAGTCTCTTGACACCCACTTCAGAATTTTCCCTTGTATTAATTAATAGTGCAGTTAGTCATACCAACTAAATAAATGTGTATAGCAGATGGATTCTTTCAAGAAATGTCGGTGGATTATATTTTGGGCAGTAAAACTGCATTTTTAGGCAAGAGGGAAATTAATTTTGAGGTGTTTGAAAGGCATATTACTACCTTACCTGTTTCAGTGGGGTTAAGGATTATAAAGCTGATTTTTGTTATAGTATGAACTTTACTTTTTAAGAAATTCAATACCCTCTGCACTTTTTATAGGATTAGAAATGTTCCACGTTTTATGAAAGACCCCAAATTAAGTTTTAGCTATACAGAGCTTATGATTTATCTATTTATGAACGTACAGTAGTAGGGCAAGATTGACAAATAAGAAAAATTAGGTAGACATGGTGGTGTGAACCTTTAGTCACAGCTACTTGGGAGGGTGAGGTGAGAGGATCACTTGAGTTCCCCAGTAGTTTGAGGCTGTAGTGAGTTATGACTGCATCACTGCACTCCAGCCTTGGTGACAGAGCAAAACTGTCCCTTAAAAAAAAAAAAAAAAAAGAAATGAAATTTCATGTTAGTTACTTTAAATATAGGGACTGAAAGTGGGAAAGTCCTTTTGCACTGGACTTACCAGTTTAATTTTACAGTTTCATGAACAAAACAGGAAGAGTAGCTGTCACTTCTAGGTACCCTGAGAATTTAAGTTCCCAAATCCTCTTGCTCCAAATAGAGCTTCTAGTAATGCGGTCTCAGGGATGTTGTATTGGTAAAATAGTTACCACAGGGCTTTGGAAGTACACAGGAAATGGAGGTGGGCAGTGTTCCTTACTTTGCTTTGGGTTTATTTACAAAATGGAAAGCTAATTCTGAGGACTAACAGCGTTTAAACACAAATTATTCTCTTTTGGGATTCAGATATGGTAACTGAAATAGGTTAGGGTAATTTAGAAGTTGATATCTGGAACTACTAGACTTGCCTATTGTTCAGCAGATACCAGACCCACCTTCAAGGGCTAAAACCCCCATTCTCACTAGCCATAGAAAGTATCCATACAGATGAATGGTTGGTATCAAGGATCAAGTTGGGGTAGGGTCAGCATTAAAGAGGAACAGTTGAGTCACATTTAATGGCCTTGAATTTAAAAGTGGGAATTCTTTTTCAGAAAAGGTGGTTAGGGGGAAAAGATCGGAAAACAGGTCTCGAATCTCAAAAGGCACCCCCCCCCCCAATAGGATGGCACGGTGGCTCATGCCTATAATCCTAACACTCTAGGAGGGTGAGGTGGGTGGTTTATTTGAGCTGAGACCAGCCTGAGTAAGAGTGAGACTCCATCTCTACTAAAAATAGAAAAAGAAAAAAACAATAAAAAACTAGCCGGGCATGGTGGCATGTTTCTCTAGTCTCAGCTACTGGGGAAGCTAAAGCAACAGGGCCACTTGAGCCCTAAAGTTTGAAGTTGCTTTGAGATATGATGATGCCACACTACATCCAGGGCAACAGACTGTCTCAAAAAAAAAAAAAAAAAAAAAAAATCTCAAAAGGGTAACATCGTGGTCAGATAACCTAATCAAGTTCTTAGGCTCGGCAATCATGTAAGAAGTACAGTTAGTTAGCAGACTTGAGGTATAAACCAGATGCAGACATGGCATTGCACACACTTTTCAAACTAGGATATAATCCTGAGATTAGGAGATTAAAAAAAAAAAAAGTATCACATTTATGAGAAATTATGATGTATCTTCTGAAGAATTTTACTTGACAGTAATTTAATCCGTATTTCACATGAAAACAACCAGCCAGCCATATTTTCAAGCAGACAATTTTGGATGAATTTAGAAGGAAACAAGGAATTTCAAAGAAATGTCCAGATTTTAGGCTTTACTCCTACATCACTGATGCTCTTGGAGAAGTTTCAAGGGAAATAATGGGAAAAAAGCAGTGTTTTGGGGAGTTATTTTAAACTAAATTTCTACTGCTATGGGGATCTAGGGCAAATCTCCAGATTACTTACTCCCATAGGACTATTGTAAAGATTACAGTTAACATACCAAGTATCTACTAAGCCTCACAAATGTGTTTAATAAGTTGACAATGATGTAAAAACCCAGGCTATAAATGCCTATCT
Organism: Loris lydekkerianus; assembly: GCA_963574355.1. Lineage (NCBI taxonomy): Eukaryota > Metazoa > Chordata > Mammalia > Primates > Lorisidae > Loris > Loris lydekkerianus. The sequence continues at coordinate 13,645 of CAUYPK010163767.1, forward strand.
TACTGTCTCAGATCAGGATAGGTTTTATGGCCTAAAAAGCTGTCCAATCTCTCTACAGAATAAAAACTCAGATTTTAATTGTGAAGTGTGGACTTGAGTCTAACTGGAACATGGTTGGGTATGGCTGATAACTCATATATGATGGACACTTAACTCCTGATCATACATTGTTAGGGAAGTTTTGCATACTCTCACTAAATCTTTGTAATAACCCTTCAAAAGAGGCATAATTATAATTTTACAGATAACTGAAATTTCTTAAGAAATTTCCTTTTACTGTTACATAGTGGAGGAGGTATCTCTACTCCCCAAAATGGGAGATAGGTGTAATTAAGTGAAATTGAACAATGGTTACCTACAGTAGCTCAACTACAGGAGTAATCAAATATTTAAGAGTTGGTGACCTGTGCTGTGTGATGTGACATGGGAAAAGTAGGCCAGGCACAGGAGTAGTCAGGAATCTTTTATAGTATTAAAAAAAAAAAACCTGATTTCCCAGTTTAAGCATCTTCAAGTACAGTAACAAGTCAAATCTCACTTATTTAGACTACAGTATATGGAATTTGCAACAATCTTTTATGAACTGAGAAAGAAACAAAGTATCTGAAAATATCCTTCATACTTCTTCTCCTCTCTTAATATTTAAAGCCTGAGCACAAAACTACATTCCTCAATGATTTCTGCATAATGACCATGCTGAATTCCATCTAATAAATGAACCCCCAATAGAAGGGGCAGCATCGTGTACACATGCCAATCAATGTGAGGAAACCCTTATTCCATTTTTCATTGGTTTACTTTCACAAACACTGTTGTTTTTTTGTTTGCAGTTTTGGCAGGGGCTGGTCTTGAACCTGCCACCCGGGCATATGGTGCTGGTGCCTTACTCCTTGAGCCACAGGCTTATGGACCATTTAGTTATATATATATATTTTTTTTACCAGATAATGGAGATACAGATGGGTTAAGACCCTCTAAGAACTCAGTTCAAAAACACTGGGAATCAAACAAATACAAAAAAAAAAAAAAAAAAAAAAAAAAAGGGAAACAGGGGCCAACCAAGCTCACAGTTAAGACAGAAAAATAAAAAACACCCGTGGGACACAGGGTCAAAAAAA
>CAUYPK010163768.1:0-73288 GCA_963574355.1 Loris lydekkerianus
GAAGTATTTAATTTCTCTGTCATAAATAAAGCTCAGTTTTGCTGGGTACAGGATCCTGGGTTGAATGTTATTTTGTTTTAGGAGATTAAAAGTTGATGACCATCCTTTTCTAGCTTGAAAGGTTTCAGCAGAGAGATCTGCAGTTATTCTAATATTCTTCCCCTTGTAGGTAATGGATTTTTTTTCATCTGGCAGCTTTCAGAATTTTCTCCTTCATGTTAACGTTAGTGAAATTGATTATGATGTGTCTTGGAGATGTTTTATTTGTGTTGAGTCGTCCTGGAGTTCTGAAACTGTCTGCTATCTGAATTTCAGAATCTCTTGGCATATCTGGAAAATTCACCTTCATAATCTAATGGATAAGCGACTCTGTGCCTTGTGAAGCCACTTCATCACTTTCAGGGATCCCTATAAGACAAGTATTAGTTTTCTTCTAATTATCCCAGAGCTCTCTGAGAGAGTGGTCTGTTTTTGCTCTCCATTTCTCTTCTTTGAGGGTTCAAAAGCTTTGTCTTCAATGTCAGAAATCCTTTCTTCTGCTTGTTCTATTCTGTTACTGAGGGATTCTACTGTGTTTCTCAGATCTTTGAGGGATGCAACTTCTTGTCTCAATGTGTCAAAAATCTTTGGTCATTTGATCTTTGAGTCCATTGAATTCTTGAGATAACTTTTGGAATTCTAATTTGATCTTATTGGCTATCCAGATCCTGAATGCGGAGGCCCGGTGGATGCGGGTCACCGGTTGGGGGTCGCTTCACAGCTCTTATGGAGGTCTGGGCAGTGCCAAGCCCAGGAGTTTGAGGTTGCTATGAGCTGTGAATTCACAGCACTCTACCAGGGCAGCAGCCCAAGGCTCCAGTGTGCCAAAACCGTCTCACTCTGCCCCTAAGGATTAAGGCTGTAAGGCAGCTCAGTCCCCGCCTTTAGGCTGCTCAGTCACTAGGTTACTTTGCCCCACCCGATCCTTGCTCTGATACCCTGAGGGCAGAGCTTGCCAGGGCAGTTCTTTCCCAATGGCTTCTTGTGCCCAGCTCCGTGGGTCAGTCTGGGGCCCCAGACAATGCCCAAAGTCTCCACCCTCCTGCTCAAGCTCTCCCCAAGGCAGCTCAATTGAGCGCCAAGTCCAAGAACACCAAAACAGTTCATAGGTAAGGCCTTTCCAGTTTGCAGTCTCACTGCTGCTTGTACTCATGGTTTCCGGGATGATTAGATTGATTGAACACATGTAACCACTTGCCAATTTTCCACTGTTTTTGCCCTCGTCCTGGGGCCCGGAAATCCCTTGCTGGCTCCCTATATCCTCAAAGGGATGATCATAGGCAGATACCACTAGCCAGAGATGCCTAGAGTCTTGTCTCGCCAGACTCGCTGTGCCCAGTTTCAGGGAAGCTGTTACTCGGCTGCCATCTTTAATCCCCCATATTTGACATTTTCTACCTTTACCTTGGAAGTGAGACCAATATAATCTAAAAATTTGTACCCTCATACTAATTTGAAATAATTTTTTTTTTAAAGTTTACAGTATTAAAAAATGTTCTATTTTTATTTCAGTATTTTCATTTCAGCTGGGATCCATTGATAGAGAGCTGGTATTATTCTTTGGGGGTATCCTTTCACTCTTATTTTTCATACTTACAAGGGTTCTTACAATGATTTCTTCTTATCTAAAGCAGCTCTCACTTCATATTTTTGGATATTTGTTTCATTTAAATGGAGCTCTTTCCCCACACTTAATGGTATGTCTATAGCATATATTGGGTAAGGACTTTTGGCTTTGCTTATGTGTTCTTTGGAAATATAGGTTCAGGATACATACTTTGATTATAGATATACTTAATGTAGTAGTTTTCTCACTTGCTAGAGATTTTTAAGCTGCAACAGTGTTAGTATACTATGTGCATGTCCCAGAGACTCCTTATTCTTTACCATACCACAAGTGGGCAGGAGTGAGGCTGGGCAAAGCCGGTCAGGTGAGCATGCAGGCTCCATAAAATCAGACACAAGACCTATTTCCACAGAGGTCTAGGGTTGGCTCTCAGGCCCCTGGGGAAAGCCTCCAGGGAGTGGCTGAAAAAGTCCCACCCTACAAAAAGGCTGCTCGTGGGGAGAAGGCTGGCTGTCACCTCTCCCCCTTCTTCTGCCCTGCAGATTCCCTTCTGGAGTCTGAGCACAAGCAAAAACTCAAAACAACTGACCAGAAATGGTGCCCTGGGCTGGGAGCTTTCTTGCGTAGGATCCTTCTGAAGACCAAAAGTGCGGCTTACCTTGGGGAGGAGGGATGCTCTGTGAGTAGGCTGTGGCTCAGACGCACACTGCACTCTCCTTTCAGTTCTGTTTATATGGGATGCCTTGTCTCCTAAGATTAGTTTACAGATCTCCCCTTTGGCTCCTGAGCAACATGATTGAGTCCTGAGCTATGGGATCTGACCTACAGGCTTTTCCTCTGGTCATATGGTTTAATCCCTGACCATGCCAGGGAGAAGCCTACCACTCCTAAGTTTCCTGTAGAGTGCTCAAGCAGGCTTAGTGTCCCTCTGCTTTGAGTATGCCATGCTCTATGGGAGCAGCTAGGTGGGGCAGCACTGGGGAGCTATCAGGCAAGGGGCTCAGTCCAAGCACTCCTTGGTCTGCTGCAGATCTTTAAGAGGAAATGTTTGAGCTATAGTCTCTTTAGAAGTCTTGGTAAGTAAGTGTACATGCCCTGCCCTGATGGAGCAACCAGGAAAGCAGCACTGGGCAGGGCTGTTGAGTTGAGCAGGAAGCTCAAAGTCTGAGCACCCCTCAGTCCACTGCAGGCTTTTAGAGGAAGTGTTGAGCCTCATTCTCTGTACCAACCTAAATGTCATGGATGCACCCACAGAGGGGAAGCAGATGCTCCTGAGAGTCCTGGATCAGTCATCTTTCTTAGCAGCTATGGGGTGGGGAGGGTCAGGAGAGGAAAAATTCCGAATGGAGGATGCTAGAGCTCCTCCAGTCATCCTTGACCCTCTCTCTGGAAGACAACTCACCCTATGTTCAGGCTCTGGGGTTACACAGATGTGTTTGGCTCCTGCAGTCTGGGCCACGAGTTCGGAAATGTTTGTGTGGGGATGAGTAAGACAAAAGCTAAGGAGCTAAAGCTCCCTGGCGTGGGAAAAGGCACACAGTGGTTTGATAAACAATATGGCGCCTGCGCTCTCTGCTTGGGTCTATAGCAATGGGAAGTGACTTCATTGCTGGCAGCCTGGCACTTTGTCCACAAGATGATCCCACTTCACCTGCAATAGTTGCTTTTGGGCTTGTGAGAGCAGAAAGGCTGTTCAGCACCCTGGGGGCTTGCTGACTACCAGAGGTATGAGGGAAGGAAAAACAAACTCACCACCCACCCTTTTCACTGGGCTCCAAGCCCTTCTCATATTGATCCCTGCTGATATCTTGATCCTTGTTGTTCTGTTCTACAACGTCTTCCTATAGAATATCTGCTATCTTCTGGCACTTTTCATTTGGAATTATACCCTATCTATGTTTTTATTTTTCATCTAAAACTTTTTCTTCTTTCCGAGATAATCTGGCAGGTGATGTCTCTAGTCAGCCATCTTTTCTCTTCTGAACACCTTATTTAAAAAAAGAAAAAAAAGGACAGATAAGCTGAATATACATAAAGAAATATAAATATGCAAATAAAATATGAAAAGTGTTCAAAATCATATATAATTACACCATTACAAATTTTAAAGTTACCTCTCCATACAATTATTAGAATGGCCCTGATCCAGAGCATTAATAGCACCACCTGCTGGTGAGGATGTGAAGCAACAGGAAAACTCTTCACCATTGGTGGAAACACAAAGCAGTACAAGCCACTTTGCAAGAGTTTGGGTCTTTATTAAAAAATTAACCATACTTATACCATACCATCCAGCTATCACATTCCTTGGTATTTACCCAATGGAGTTAAAAACTTATGTTCACACGAACACCTGTACACTGGATGCTTAGAGAAGCCTCATTCACAATTGCCAAATCTTAGAACCATTCTAGGTATCCTTAAGGTGGTGAATGGAAACATGAGATGTAACACATCTAAACGATGAAGTGTTAGCACTAAAAACGGATGAGCTGTAAAGTCATAAAATGCCATGGAAGAAACTTACATACATGCTACTAAGTGAAAGAAGCGATTATGAAACGACTATATAATGGATGATTCCAACTACAAGATATTCTAGAAAAGGTAAAACTATGGAAACAACAAAAATATCAGTGGTAGCCAGAAGTTAGACGTGAGAGGAGAATTAGTAGGCAGAGCACATGGGATTTTTAGGACAGTGAAACTATGCTCTCTGATGCTATCATAGTGGATATATGTCATTATATGTTTTTAAAAACCCATAGACTATATACCCAGAGTGAACCCTAATGTAAACTATAGACTCTTAGTAATAATTATATGTCAGTGTAGCCTTCATCAACACCACTGTGCCACTGTGGTGGGGGATGCTGATGAGGGGAAGTTATGCATGTCTGGGGACAAGGGACTCTCTGCTCAGTTCTGCCGTGAATCTACGTCTGCTCTAAAAAAGGAAGTGTATTAATTTTAAAAATGTAAGTGGGGTGGCGCCTGTGGCTCAAAGGAGTAGGGCACTGGCCCCATATGGCGGAGGTGGTAGGTTCAAACCCAGCCCCGGCCAAAAACTGCAAAAAAAAAAAAAAATTAAAAAATGTGATATCTCATGGATTGGATTAAGATTTTTTTTTTTTTAAAACTAGAATTTACAGCAACACTAAACTGGTGATGTTTCTAATTTTTCATTTCTTCTCAATTATTATTATTTTTGCTTCTAATATTTACTGGCCGGGAGGCAGCCTGGAGTCAAAAATTGCAGACTAGACATAGACAGAAAAATCTCCAGAAGAAATCTTCTATTTTTAGCATGAGAAGTAGAAAAGTGGAGCCCTTTTGGTAAGAATGTGTTAAATTCTTTGGGATTTTTTTTTAATTTTTATTTTTTGGTTCTATTTTGTTTCATTCTGTCTCACCTCAGGCCTAGATTATGCTAAGGTATTTATGACTGGAGTGGTGTGGAGGCAACTAAAACCTAGAGGAAGGGAATTCTTCTTTCTAATCAAAAAAATACATCCTCATGAGCATGGGAAAGAATTCCCCTTCCTCTTTTCTTTCTCTATATCATCATGTTGGTTGGCCCAGAGGCAGATTCTGTGATGGGAAATAGGTGGCCGAGAGGAAAAACTGAAATCCTGGCCCTTGAGGCATAGACCTAGGAAGGGAGTCACTAGGCGCCGGGTAGTGTCAAGGAAATTGGAGGGAACTAAAGAAGATGATTCCGTAGAGCTGTGTGTGAACTTCTGAGCTCACTCCCAACCCATATATGCTTGGCTCTGATGTAAAACAGAACTGGGCTCCGAGAACTGAACTTCTTGGGTGGGTCACTGTGTAGGTCCCAGAATGGTGTCACACCTGCGGGACAAATCTGAATGGCACCACAAAGCATCGATAAATGAGCTGATGCTAAAAGCACAGGCCCAGAAGACAAGTAGAAATTACAGTCTGAATCTAACCAGGAGGATTTTCTGTTAAAACAACATTCTTCATAAGATTTAAATGGTACCAAGAGTTTTACAATGTAATGTTCATTACATTGTATAAGGATAAGGCAAAATTGCTGACTATAGGAATGATTAGAAAAAACTTCAGCAATTCAAAAGGAAAAGGAAAACCAATGGATTCAAAGTTAGAGATACGATAGACTTAGAGAGGGGTTGGATAAATTTTTGTTGCTGTTGTTGTAAAAGGTTATTGGAGTTAGGCAGGCTAAGGTATCTTTTGTCTTTCTTGGAAACACCAATAACCATTTATTTGGGGGAGTCAAAGGTGAGGGACTGTAGTAGATATTTATCATTTTAAGGAGTACCCATCATATAATTCTGCATCTTATGTTTGGGCAAACCCTCTCTTTGTGTGTCAGAGACACCTATACTCCATAAAATCCAAAAATTCCAAATACCAACCTTGACAATTTCCTTTCTTTTGATGTTCCATAACTTAAGCTCCACCAATTAATCCTCTAAATTAAACCAAAACGTAAACTTTTAGTCAATAGCTGTGATATAAAGAGGCAACTCAGGCAGCAGATGTTCATTCCCATCCATTCCATGCAGTGGTTGTGGCAAAGATTTCCACTTCTCAACAGTAATGATGATACAGAAGCTCTACTGGTGAAACCAGCCGCCAGCCATGTGGTAGCGCAAACTGTGCAGTCTGGGCTTAGTGGAGGCAGCAGTGCATTGACCGGGCTCTAATACCACGGCCTGGTTTTAGACATCATAGACTTTTCCTTCTGGGTCTTCTAGGTTTTCTGGAGATTGGGAGTGACCTAACATCCTCTTAATAAATTGTTTTTCCGTTTAATGTAACTAGAGTTAAGTTCCATTCCTTTAAATCTAAAAATTCAGCTCTCTATGTATCTTATTCTACTTATATGTTGCCCTTTCCTCTTGCCCCATTTAAGTATTTAGTGAGCCTTTCTGCTCATTGCTTAAGAGAAAGGGTATAGCCGGGTAAAGCAGAAATTTTGGCTTAGTTTTAAAAAAGAAAAGGTTAAGCTTTGAAATGGGATTGATAACATATCTGGGCCAGAATCAGGATGTAGGTCTTTTCAAGCTGAAAAATTCTTCAGCACTGAGAGAAGTAGGGTCAATGAGAGACATGAGATGAGAGAGATGGCCCTGTGGGCTCTCCTAACATGCCTTAAGACAGCAGGAGAGGGAACTGTCTGGAGAAGGAATCTAGCTGGGTAGAGGAAGTCACAAGTAGTTTTAAAACAAAAGATCCCTGTGTCTTAAGCCTAGTATTTTGTAAGCTGTGATTTCTGCAGGGCTGTGATGATGGAAGCAGAACCTTATAGGAGCAAAAATTAATGATGTGGTCTGTTTTCCCACCCCTTGGTGTTATAAGAACCCCCCCAGAACCTTTCAGAATTCCAGGAGACAAAAAAATAAAATAAAAAGATGGAAATTGGGTATCTCACCAACCAAATGGGAATTTGGATTCATCAGTTGGGTCAAGAACAAGTAAAATTATAATTTCTAAATTCAGAAATCCATGTACAGTATGAAATTTTTAAAATACAAGAATATAAAACTTCTAGAATTAAATATGGAATTTTAAATAATCTTGGATTGAGAAAAAATATTCTTAAAACCAACTCAAACAGTAAGAACAAACCTGATTTTAAAAAAGGCCAAAAGATTTTAACATACAACTCATCAAAGGATATGTAAAGACGACAAATAAACATATGAAACGACATTCCACATCATGTCATCGGAAAATGCAAATTAAAACAACACTGTGATACTGCACATAGCCATTAGGATGGTCAAAATTCAGAACACCGACAATGTCAAATGCTGAGGAGCCTGTGGTGCAAGGGAAACTCTCATCCTTTGATGGTGGGAATGCACAATGGCACAGGCACTTTGGAAGACAGTTTGGCAGAGTCTTACAAACCTAAACATACTTACCATACAATTCAGCCATCCTGATCCTTGGTGTCTACCCAGGGTGTTTACAGAAACTTTATTCATAATTGCCAAATCTTCAAAGTGTCCAAGGTGTCCTTAAGTTGGTGACTAGATAAATAAGCTGCAATACATGCCAAAAATACAACATTATTTGATAAAAAAATAAAAGCTATCAAGCCATAAAAAGACATAGGAAAAATATAAATGCATGTTCCTAACTTAAAGAAGACAACATAAAAAGCCTATATCCTGTATATATTATGTACTACAGACTGTCTGATTTAAATTATCTAATGTTCTGAAGAAAGCAACCTTGTGAAGACAGTAAAAAGATAAGGGGTTGGTAGAGGTTAAGTGCAAGGAAAGGATGAATAGAGCACCTGGGGACTTAAGAACAGCAAAACTATTCTGTGTGGTATTATAATGGTGCATACGCGGGAATGTGCATTTGTCATGGACCCATAATATGTAGCACCAAGAGCAAAGCCTATGAGTTTTGGATGGTATCATGTGTCAGTGTAGATTCGCCAATTGTAACAAATGAACTTTCTGGTAGGGGATGTGGAACATGGGAAGATGGGGAGTGAACAGGAAGGCTGTTTACCTCACAGTTCTGCAAGAGCATAAAACTGCTCTAAAAGTATTCTTAGGGGTGGCGCCTGTGGCTCAGTGAGTAGGGCGCCCGCCCCATATGCCGAGGGTGGCAGGTTCAAACCCAGCCCCGGCTGAACTGCAACCAAAAAATAGCCGGGCGTTGTGGCAGGCGCCTGTAGTCCCAGCTGCTCGGGAGGCTGAGGCAGAAGAATGGCAGAAGCCCAAGAGCTGGAGGTCGCTGTGAGTCCTGTGACATCACGGCACTCCACCGAGGGTGGTAAAGTGAGACTCTGTCTCTACAAAAACAAAAAAAAAAGAAAAAAAAAATTCTTAGAAAAACAAAAACCCAGAAATGTAGCAGCTGATTGTTACACTGGAAGATATCAGATATTTAAACATTTGATGGAAAATGGTTTGCCATGTAAAGAGTTTTTCCATGTACAGGGGGCTTTTACAAAGCATTCAGAGAAAGACCACTCTCCAAAAAACGAGCTAAGGTAAAAAGCAGCAGCTTTTAGCACAAATTCAAATGTTTTCTAACCCATGCACATGTATTCAGTATTTCTGATAATCATTAAAGAGGAAATTAAAGCATTGAGACACCATTTTTTCATATGTTAGAGTACTATTGATATTAATATACAGTAATAATAGTAAACATGTGATAAACATTTACTACCTACCAACTCTGTTGTAGGTACTTTACATGAATCATTTTATTTAATTCTTACAAGAGCCATGGGGTTGTTTTATAATTTGCCTCTGGATTTTAAGATTCATTATGCAGGAACATTATCTGTTTTGTTCTCTGTTGGACCCTCAGTGCTTCGCTCACATTGCGTGCACTGTGAATGTTGAGTGATTGAATAAAAGTTTTTACAAAAGAGACAGTGAGGTGAAGAGGGGATAAGCAACTTCCCCCAAAACAAATAGCTCATAAGTGGCTCAATTAATTTTTGGAATTTAAACCACTGTACTAAATAAGCTGCTTCACACAAAAAAATTTGGTGTTATGCTACATTGAAAGAGGTATGAGTGGAAAGACTTTCTCCAAATCGTCATTTAAACTTCTTTATAGGAAATTTGGCAATATCCATAAAAGTAAAAATGCGCATATCTTTAAGTCCGCAATTCTGCTACATATTTACTCCACTCACAAAGTTGTACTCAGAACTATGTTTATTGACATACATGTGGTAACAAAAGGCTTGAAAGGCTTGATCTGAGTGTTCATCAATCAGAAACTGGTTGGATAAATTAGGATACCACTTTGAAAAATGTGATAATTAAAAAATCATCATTCTATTAATATATGCTGATTTGGAAAGATCAACATCAAGGAGAAAATGCAATGTCTTAAAACTAACTCATATAATTTGCTTAAATTAATCCAGAATACCCAACTTCCCCTCTATCAGTATCTCCCCACATCTGCTACACACACGTAACACACAGAGTCTGTTATACAGATCTATGTTTACAACTTTTTGTGAAGTGAGACTCAGAATCTGGTTCTGGAAAGAGTTCCGTGTTTGATTGTTTATGCTTTTGTCGTCTTAATTTTGCCATATGTAAACATTGATTTTTTAATAAAAAGCTAAACCAAATGTTTGTATTTATCAAAATATATTTATGTAAATCCATAAAAATTTCCTCTTTGAATATGCAGAGCAAACGAAAGCAGTAGGAGGCTGGTGGAGCTAGAGGCAGAGACACAGGCAAGGGATGCCGTCTCCTTACTGATTAGAGTTTTATAATGGGTATGTGTAAATAAAATTACATTTTAGAATGATTAACCTTCTGGCTTTTCCTTTTAATCTGGAGATGCACACAAGCATATGTAATAAGTATTGTGTACTAAGACGCTAAACAAATACAACTTTAGACTAGAATGAGATTGGAAAAGTTGTTTTAAGAATGTAGACACGTTTTGTAACTTTCAAAGGTATTCGTTCTTTTGTCTATCTCCACAAATCTGGAAAATATTAAGCAATTGATGAAAACTATGATTATTGTGTATTCAGAATCTAAGTGGCTTTGGTGATGCTTAAGACTTCACGGCTTATTAAGCTGGAATCTAACAAGTATTACTGTACTGTGACAAACAACACGAGATCTAGGACAATAATTTGGAAATGCCTGAAGTTAAAAAAAGTAGGCAGCAACAATATCCATGTTCATTTTTAGATTTTTTTTCTGTAAAGAGTAAGCTTCCGTAAGTTGAAAAAAAGTGTTTACATTTCACCTCTTTTCCCACCCTTATGAAACAATTTCTGATGCAGTAGTTGAAAAACAGACAAGATAAAAATGTTTAGAAGAAATACCCAAATGGTGTCAACTCATCTCTGTCCTGTAGTTTATCACAAAGGCTCCAGGTAAATTATTTAATTTTTTAATGAACTGCATATCCTTGCAGATATGCATGGAAAACCAACACAGGAAACAAAAAAGTTCATGTATTTGGGAGACATCCAAAGATGCCTCCATTTGATAATTTTCAATTATTTAAGTGAACATTTGGCCACCCCTATGTTCACTAAGGATCCTTGGATGCAAATAAATGGCAAATGTCTGAGGCCAAGGATACCCCAGTTACTCTGATTTGATTAATTCACATTGTATGCATGTACCAAAACATCACATACACCCTATAAAAGATACTAGTATATGTTCATAATAATTAAATCCAATAGCAAAACATTAAATATCCACATACTATTATCTAAATAAAAATAAGCAATAGGCTGAGTGTGGTGGCTCACAACTAAAATCCTAGCATTCTGGGAGGCCAATGTGTGTGAATTGCTGGAGATCATGAGTTCGAGACCAGCCTGAGCAAAAAGCAAGACCCTGTCTCTACTAAAAATAGAAAAATAGAAAAACTGAGGCAAGAGAATCCCTTGAGCCCAAAAGTTGGGGGATGCTATGAGCTATGACGCCATGGCACAAAACCCTGTTTTAGATTCTCTTATAAAAAAAAAAAAAAAAAAAAAAAGAAAACCCACTCATTTACATAAGAGTCAGAAGATAACAAAGCAAGGACTCTCACTCTCAAAAGCTTAAACTCTAATTTGGAAAATAATATAAAGATAGGACATGTAATAGGGTAAAAATGGAATATTAGGGTATTCATATCATTTATTATAATACCAAAGATAAAATATTGAAGAAAGAATGACTGTCATAATTACAACTGTTAAGGAAGCCACACTTATAATTCAACCAATATTTAAGATTTTTCACTGAAAAAGTAATCTATTTTTTAGTACTGGGGACACGAATGTGAGAAAACCTATCTCGTGTTTCTAAAAATAATCTGAGTCTTGGAGAAGGTCCCCTACGGCTTAGTTGATCCTTCAGGTACAGTGAAGAGTGGAGCAGCCATTTGAGGGGTGAGGGGATGGACATGTTCCGAGCAAACACAGAAAATCTAGAGAAAATGGTTTGGGTTACATTGATACTCCACGTTCACTATGAACACTGATCCATCTATAACTTGCTTTCAGAATTTTACTTCTTTTTGAGAAATATTTTCTTGGTTAGTATTTGCTTTCATTGTGATGAAAATGTGTCGAACTGTTTATAAAACCAATTTTCCCTATGTAATTACAAAATTTCATAAAGAGGTAGCCAACATGTAGAGATATTTTATAAATATTTTGTGAAATTTTATAATGAATATTTTATAAATAAAGGTATATTTAGCTACAATTTCCCATTTTCCCTATCTATGTACAGTGATTTGGGGGGTGACTTTTGGAACACCCTGTAGTTATAGTGACCTATGGTTTACATTACCAAATGAAAATATATTTATTTACCTTTGCATTCTATATTGGCATCCTGATTTTTGTAGAGAAAATGCTTTGTTTTTCTTGATGTTAGTAGAGAGGTTGACATTGTGACTTCTGGAGCAAATGAAAAGTCTGTCTTGCTAAAAAATTCTATAGCCACCAACTGGTTAATATCTGAAATCCCACATAGTAAAGCTTCCTTTTTTAAAAAAATCTGGATTCCTTAAAAATAGCAGTAACATTGTGGAACACTTTCAATTGTTTCCACTCATTTTCTCTTTAATGCAGATGAGTTCAGGAACTTTTATGACAGCACATTTTTATGGGAAAAAAGAAGGAAAAAGTGTGAGAGCCCTGGGTACTTGTATCTCGGTGCACAGGGGAGGGAGATGGGAGCAGTTCTGTCTCTGGCGCTCTTACAAACTCCTTCTAACACTTCATGCCTCCAATATGCTAAGGGTTGACTCATTAGTTTGGATTCCCAGTGACCTAACCTAACTGCATTATCAAAGCTTTCCAAATTCTCCATTAGACCAGTCAGCTATAATTAGGAATTCCAGGCATCATCAAAAAGAGTGTTTAAAAATTGCTATATTAAAAAGAACTTTTACACTGGATTTTTTGTGGTTAATTTTAAAAATTAATAAAAGAATAAATTGCTAAAACTGAAAGGTAACAGTAAATTAATAGAAGTTGAATGCCTTGAAATACAAACATTTATAACAACCTTAATGACTCAAAAATCTTCAAATATTAGAGAAGGTAGCCAACAACAACAACGAAAATAAAACACAGCAAAACAATACAGCAAAAATAAATGCATTGGTCATAAAGAAAAAATGCAGTGGGGAGTTATGAAGGACAGAGGCCTTCAGATTTAGTTTCTAAAAGGCATACAAGACAAACATCTGAAACAAAAATGAACATAAGTTCTTAGGTATATAAATCAAAAAATATAAACATAAAACAGCAAAAGTAGAAATTTTTATGCAAAAAAGTAGTCATTAAAACAGTCAAAGCTACCAAAAAGTGTTCGAACACTTTTTCTCCTAAAATAGCTTTGTAATTCATAAAGCAAAATATAACTAAAATTTCATGAAGAATTCAAGAAATCCACCATCATTAGAAACCATTATATGTCTTCTTTTCGAAAAGAAAAAAATCAAGCAGATAATAAAATAACTGAGTATTCAAAGGCCTTGAAAAATAAAGTTACTATGTTTAATACAGAGATAAAAAGTAAAATTGAAAAATGATCAGTAGGTCAGCAAAAGACATTATCTGCCAAATTTAGACAATAAGCTTAAAGAAAATATTTATAGCATTAATTAGGTAGCATTAATTGTCATACTATTTAAAGATCTAGAAATTAATAACAAATCAGGAAAGTATAAAATAAAATGAAACAACACAAAGTTATAACTATTACCCAATTAAAATTTTTTTTTATAATATCTAGTGTTATGGTGGGATCAGACACTTTATAGATACTGTGGTAGATACATAAATTTGTAAAGTTATCTCAGTAAACATTTTTTAAAAATGCTATTTTTTAAAAACTATCCTTCAGATATGGTCAAACCTTTGTCCAAAGTATAATACTACTTCTAGGTGTTGGCGCGCCCCATTGAACACCAGGACCAGGGTGTGGTGTGGAGTGCACCTTGCTCTGGAAGATAGGGCATGGCCAGAAAGATGGCCACCCCCTTGTGTGTCAGGCAAAGCACATTCGTGTGGAACCTGGTGCTAACCATTGGTATACAACCTGATTCTGGGCTTCGACTTCCATACACAGCATGGATAGTCAGCCCTGGACACAAGAGTCCGTAAGAACAAATTAGGAAAAAAAATTTAAAAAGTTTAACATCCAAAGATGTTTCTTACAACTTTATATAAAGGCAAAAATATGGAAATAATATATGTCAATTAATTGGAGAATTACTAAAAGAAAAATGTGGCACCACTACACTAAAGATGGTAGAAAATGAGTTTTATTATACATTGATGTGGAAAATGATATTGAATATTAACTGAAAAAGGCAAGGCTCATAAAAAATATAGAATTGTTACATAATAAAAACATGTCTGTATAAGTAAACACATACACGGCCATACAGAGACTTAAACTCATAGACTCACCAAAGGGGAAAAAGTCCAAGGGATTTTTCACCTTTAACATTGTTTTTATGTTGAAAGGGAGAACAGGATTGTAAAAAGAATGGAGTATGCCTTTTACTGGTAAGTACTTTAAAATTTGTTTCTTACATTACAGATGTAAATTGCACATAGTTCTATAAATACGTATATAAATTCTGAGCAGTAAAGAAAACTGAACTGGGGTTAGTGAACATTGGATATTCAAAAAGTCAGCCAATAGACTTATTTTTATTTTACCCTTTTAAACTCTTCTCTTGTCAAAGGGACATTTATACGTAGATATGTTCTACAAGTGTGTAGAGAAAAGGAACATCTGGTTTATCTTAATATTTTTTTCCTAATAGCTACATCATTTTTCTTAACCACTTTGTTATCTGCTTTCCAAAAGATTGGACTGGTTCTTATCATGCTCTGAACAAAAGACCTAATTGCTTTTACAAGCCTTCTTAGACTTTCCCTATAGTTATTATACCATGTAGCTTCATGCAAACAGTAACAAAACCAAGCATACCAACAGAACACTTGAAATTCATTCTCACACAGAGTGTGTCTTTTGAACTATGTGTCACCAGATTTGCCAGGGTGACTCTGTTTTGTCTCCTCTTTTTAAATTTACGTGTATGCAGACACACCTGTAGGGAGGCATCTGTAATCCACAAGTGAAATTTGAAAGTTATTCTATTTGCACAATGTACATACCCCATTTTTTACATACATTTTACTTTTTTTCTTTTCAACTGGAAAATGCATTTTCAGTATGATATTTTTATGAATGAACAGCACAGTGTAATATATAGGGCAGCAAACAGTTAAAGGTTTTCTTAAAAGATTTGCCTCCATTTGTTCAAAAGAACATATTGAGAAATTTCACTTCTAGATGTGATGGAGTAGTTTGTTACACATATGCACACACACCTTCTGTTAGCGTTTTATAAGATCCGAGAACTGTGTGACAGTGGGGACTTGAGAGGCCTCTGTTATCCCCCCCCCCACACACACACACATACATACGCACGCAATGTTAACAAAAGAATGCTACTTTACTTTTAGGTACTTTTGTCATTATTTGTTCGATGCAGGAAACTGCAAAAAAAACTTACCCGAGAAGCAGAGAAGGCAGGAGAGTTTCAGGCAATTCAATGGTACTAGAGAGCTGATACATGAAAGCTACATCTGCCAAACTCCAAGCGTTTGAGGGGCTGACATTCTGGAAGGAAATGTGGTGAAGACAAGTGTGCCCTTGAATGTTGGCTTTCTCTTAGTAAACTGGCCAGATTTTGAAATATACTGGGAAAGAGGCTTAGATATTAAGCAGAGAGCCTCTGCAAAGCATAGCGGGGGTCTCATTATTTTACCCAGTGCTAAGGAGGGAAAAATTGGAGTTCTGTCAGCCGAGGAACCACAGGCCTTAGGAAGCACCACCTGCTGTTGGTTGGGAACCTTGGAGTGCTGCATCCTAGTTTAATAGGTAGGCAGGAGTTAGGTAAAATCCAGCCCCATTAGCCTAATCCCTGACAGAGGTCATCTTCCTTCATTTTATGAGTTATCAAAGGATAGAGTGATTTTTAGAAGGAAATAACATTCACAGCATTTAAGTGTTTTCATACACAGGGTCTGAAATTCAATCACAAGTTGCCTGAAATATTAAAAAAGTAGACCAAGAAAAAGAAAAGTCAAACACGAGCCAATTTAACCATAACAACTGCACCAGGAGGCAGAATTTCCAATCGGACCAGTCTTCCATCCAGTCCTCAAATAACAGCCTGTGGTATTAATGGACAAGATCATTCCACAACTATCTGAAAAGACTCAGAAAGAATTAAAGATGTGGAGGAAAGAAGCAGCAAGGAGAACATTTTCCATTTTTAGTTTCTAGCCTGAGGGCAGGCCCCAGTCTGTGTTGAGTAGAAGGACTAAAACATTACTAGGAAAGTTCTGGTATTTCTAGCCAGAAGAATCAGACAGCAGAGGTTGGGGCTACCAAATTATTGGGAGAAAAGATTAATATAGCCAGGCATAGTGGCTCATGCCTATAATCCTAGCACTCTGGGAGGACAAAACAGGTGGGACCAGACTGAGTCAGAGTGAGACCTTGTCTCTAAAAATAGCCAGCATTGTGGTGGGCCCCTGTAGTTCCAGCTACTGGGGGCTGAGGCAAGAGAATTGCTTAAATCCGAGAGTTTGAGGTTGCTGTGAGCTGTCACACTACAGCACTCAACAGAAGGCTGTGAAATAAGAATCTGTCTTAAAAAAAATAAAAAAAAAAGGGAAAAAGAAAATAAAATATTACTATAATTTAGGAAGGAAAGATCTAAATTTTGCATACATTTTGCCCAAATTCTAGTGCCTGAGTTGGCTGATAACTGAAATAAAGGTGTATGGCAGTGGTTCTCAACCTTCCTAATGCCGCAACCCTTTAGTACAGTTCCTGTAGGTCACGACCCACACATTGAGAACCGCTGGTGTATGAAAAGGATTCAAAACAGCCTAGTTAAGCTTGACAGGACTGGAATTAGAGTTGCTGCCCACCAGACAGACTTGCTGCTTACATGCAATCATCTTAATAGCCTGCAAAACAAAATCATTGGAAGATTGTAACAGCACTGGAAGTTTTGAAAATATAATTGATATAATACACAAAAGGGAATAACAAATTGCCCAGAATACAAGAAAAGAACATAAACTATTTTCAAGAGAAGAAGAAATCAGTGAAGACAGAACTCGAGATGACCTAGATCCATATATGTAAATCAATTTTATTTCTATTTGTCAGCAATGAATGCAAAGTACAATTTTAAAACTTATTTACTGTTTCATAATATATTTAACAAAAAAAAAACCAGAAGATAAAAAATAAAAAATCTAACAGAAGATGTGTAAGGCTCTATATGAACATTACCAAAACTATACACAGGGCAAGTTTATCAGATTTAAATATAATAGGTATATTCTGTTCATGTATTATAATACTTGGTTTTGCAAAGAGGTCAGTTCTCTCCAAATTGATCTATGGAGTCAATGAAATCCAATCAGAACAGTAGTTTATTATAATTCACAAGCTTGGTCTACAATTACTGTTAAATATGAACAACAACAACAAAGAAATGGATTTGGGACCTGATGAAGAAATAAAAGGATGAAGGGGAAGAAAGAGAAAAGAAGAAACAACCACAAAGAAGCTGGAGACCTTAATGACAAGAATTGTTATAAGGATGGAATTATTAAAACCCCTGCTTTTCACACAGGAAAAGACCAATAGACCAATGGAATCTGTTGGAGAATGACATTATCTCCAGTTGATAATTGGCCAACGTAAGTGTGATATTTTCATTTGTCAGCCCACCTATATTCTCTTTACCTAAAATTCTGTTACTAAAATATATGATTGACCCAGCCCCACGTATAAAACATTTTTGATTAGGTGTTTATCCATGGTCCATTCAAGTGTGACTCAGGAAGGTATGAACTTGAACACATAGGCCCAGCAGTTCAACAAAGAATGTGTATGAATAGTGTAATTCTGAAGAATAGGGTTTTCAGGGCAGCACCTATGGCTCAAAGGAGTAGAGCACCAGCCCCATATATGGCAGGTTCAAACCCAGCCCTGGCCAAAAAAAAAGAATAGGGCTTTCACTTCTCTGAAACTCTGAAATATGCCAGTGACAACAATAGCGACTGAGACCATTTCACAATGTAGGACCTTTATTTTAGTTGTGGCAGTGAGGTAAAATGTAGAAATTAGTAGATGTTTGATATTTCTGTTTTCTCCAAAATAAAGGCTGTTTGGAACTGTAGGTCCTGTTTTAAGTTCTAAACCATGCCTGCTATTTCTATTCTGTGTATTAACACTAACAGAATGAAAAGCCAGTGAAAAAGGCTTTGAAGTACCACTCAACGAAGTTTTATAATGCTTGAATGATCTTAAAACAAAGCTGGCTTTAAAATTACGTTTGAAGTAGTCATTATAAAAAATCAATTATTATTTCATAATTCTACATATTTTTGTTTTGACCCATTATTTTTTTGGTCATGACCTACTTTTAACAGTTCTTAAGTACATCTGGCCCCAGGAGGCAACTTTTGCAGTGGTAAAGAGTCTGTGAATAAGAAGCTGGCTTTTATAAACCCTTCAGTTGTGCTGGGCCTCTGAAGATCTGGGATAAAATAATGGACAGGTTCTGTAGTTAAGGAGAGAAATGCTTTCTAAGTAAACAACAGGAAAACTTTCAGGACATGTAGAAGCCATACGGATAGGAATACCAAATATCAACTTCACAGGTGAATTTTAGCTTATGGATACAGTTCTTTTTTCTTTCTCTCTTTTTTTGCTTTTTATAAGGATTGCTAAAATATAGGAAGTCCAATGAAAATCTAAAACTAAAGTGTGGAGCTATGTTTTTCACTATTAAACTGTAACTGGCCAATATTGACTGGTTGTTCACTTTCAAAGGACATGACAAATGAAAGGCTGACAGTTTTCCAGTAGCTACTTACTATGACTCATTATGGATTAAAAAGAACATTTAGAATCATGTTTCTTTACGTTGAGTTTCTGGGTTTTTCTTTCTAATAAACTCAAGAGCTAGGACATCAGACAATTAAGTTCGTGAACTCTTCTAGAAAAAGTGCTACATACCTATAATCACCTGGGGAAGCTGTGCACCAATGCCAGTGACTATTCCACACTTCAAAGCAATTTTGCAACTCATTTTCTGCAATGGCCTTCAGAGCTGTTGCCATATGAGTCCTGACAATTAAGTTTGTGAACTTGTCCTAGAAAAAAAGTGTTACGTACCTCACAGCTGAATATCAGTATGGTCACCAGATGGCCAAGGGGAGTACTTCAAAGGTTAACTGTGGTGATATTCAGATCTGATAGCCATTCCAGAAAGTTTCAAAATTTTTTTGAAAGACAGACTAGGGGCTGGTGTGGGCACATAGCTTCTGAAGGGAGTACCTCAAAGGTGATCATAGTGACGTTCAGAATCAACGTGTGTAGCACTTTTCCTAAGATGAGTTTGCAAACTCAATTGTCTGACCTTATATGGTGGTTTTTATACCAACGATCATTTCGTAAAATATAAATGCTTGTCTACTGTAGAGATGACAATTATCTGCAGACATTCCTCAATTTAGTGTATAATAGTCCATTACAAGATAGTTAATTTTAATAACAATAATACTTTATCTAGTTTAAAATGATATACATAATAAAAAAAGGCACACAGTTTACATACATAAATATTTTATAAACATATGTAAATGTTATACACATATGTATCTTATAGAAGGAAAAAGTGTGTTTTTCAGTTGGGGATAATACAAATTAAAACTCTGGGGGAAAAAGAAATGACACTCCTGGCCTTCTGTTTAGAAGTATTTGTGTTGGAAAACACCCTCCAGACATCGACATGTTTGATACAAAGAAGTGTTGTCATTTGAAAATTCTCAGCATTTGTGATATACTTAAAGACAGCCCATCAGAAATGGATCATTCTATAGCTTAAAGGAGTAGAAATGATTTTGTGTCTATAATATAGTATGCTTTTAGTTGCCAAAAGTTTTGGTTTCAGAATCTCTTTATATTCTTAAGAATTAATAAAGACCCCAAAGAGATTACTTTAGAAAGTCCTAGAGGCACAGGAGACATCATCACATATTAGCCTCTAGAAAACTCCACAGTACACTTGCAGAAGGATGAGGGTTGACAAGGCAAAAAACATCTGAGTTATTATTTTAAAATTGTTTTGAATTTTCAGCGATTTGATAAGAGGACCAAAAAGAAAATACTAAAATCGTTTTGACCTCGTGGACCCCTTGGCCGAGTTGTTCCTGGGGGTGCCTATGCCTCCTGGCAGGAGTGGGAGGGGAAGGCGGGGAAGAGGAAGAGTCTGAACGGGGGAGACCTAGCACTCCCGTCCTGATCTCCCCGTCCCTGGAAGGCAGCCCACATGGACTGTCTAGCTGTGGGATCATACAGATCCCCTGGGACCCACCAGTCTCTGTGGCCACTGCAGTCTTGGGTAGAGTTGGGAAATGTTTGCATGGGAACAAGTGACAAACGCCTGTAGAGCTAAAGCCTCCTTCGGATGACAAAGGCACACGTGGGTGGAAAAGCAGGATGGTGCCCACTATCTAAGCTCAGCTCTGTGGTACAGGGAGTGACTCCAAGTGGGCTGGAGCCTCCATCTTTGGTGCGTTCTTTTCTTCTGTAATACTGCATAGAGAAATTAATGTTGATTCTTTTCTTTTCCACTTGAGTCTTTACATTGATATCTGTCCAATTGGTGTAACAGTTTCTTCTTCCAATTTTTTGCTTTCCTTTCCTTGGGCAGCATTTTTCTGTATATGTGTTCATTGTTGGGTAAGGAATTGTCAGCTCTGATTCTGGGTGTCTGCAGTAGTCTCCATCTGAGTTCTGCTATGAACAGTATCAGCTGGGCCTGTGAGTTCCTCAGTAGTTTAGGCTGCAGTTGTCAGTGGAGACTCTGATGCAGCTTTCCTGGTGATGGAGATGACAGGTGAGCCAGTCCTTGGCTAGTGGCAGGAGCTGGTTGAGCATGCCAAGTGTGCCTGTTCTCGGCCCCTAGCTGGTGTATGTGGGCACCAATGTCAGCAAATCCTATTGAGTCAATCATGGGCTTCTAAGTGGGTTATTTGGGTGCTGGAGGTGACAGCAGCAGGCTGGGTGGATAGGTAGTCCTCAGTCCCTGGGAAACATGTATGGCACAGGGACTGGTAGTAGGGGTTGCAGGACATCCCTTGGGCTCCCAGACAGCATGAGCTGGTGTTGGTGGGGGCTCAATGGACTGGGCAGAGTAATGCCCCATTGGTGGATGCCAGTGGTGGTGGTGGTGGTGACAGACTGGGTGGGCCTATCTTGGGCTCCTGGGAGAAGTACACATAGGACAGCGGTGGAGGGGCTAGAGCAAGCCCCAGGCCTCCAGATGATGGCTTTGGCGCCAATGGCAGGTGTGCTGGGATTGTTGTTAGGACCTCTGGGATCTGGCTGTCTGGGATCCCTGGCAGGCTCAGGCACTTGGAGGTGGGTGGTGCCAGGCTAAGTGGGCCTGTTCTTAGACCCCCAGTGGTGCACACAAGTGTAGGCTTTGGTGAGCATGGCGACCCCCAGGTCCCTAAGCAGCACGCTCAGGTGGCGGTAGCAGCAGTGGTAGTGGGGAGAGAATGTCTCCAGGGCATGTGCAAATGTGCTGCCCTCTTCTGTGGTTGGGGAGGTGCTTGCTGTCAGCAGCAGCATTCCCAGGCAGCTGGTATTCAGGCTCTGGGGCACATACATTTTGGACCCCTATGGTAGCAGGGTGAGTGTGTCCTCAGGGTGTGTGCAAATGCATGGCAGACCCCTTACTATGGGTGCAGGACTGCCATCGGTGGCAGTGGGCCAGGCAGGCAGCTTTCAGTGTCAGGGAAGCACGTGCTTTTGTTGCCTGTGTCCTGGGGGGGAACCTCCCCATAACACTACACTGCTCCTGTCCAAGGGTATAGGCCAGCCTGCCTCACTGCTGGGTCCACTTGTAATCCCACCACTATAGCACTCCACATGGACCCAGGAGGCTGTCAGCAGGGCTCTAGGGATTTGGAAATGCAGGGGGTTGAGGGCCCAGGGTAGGATGCAATCTAAGCTCTCAATATGGCCCCATTCTATAGCTTCTTGGGTCTCAGGAAGTGTGCGGGACACAGTGTGGCCTTCCTCTCTGGAGTAATGCCATTTCAGGGACTGCAGGCAGCTCCCAATAGAAGTCTCAGGGCACTTGCAAGTCAAATGGCCCTCTCATTTCTAAGATTGCATGAGTCCACAGTGGGACTATGCACCCCTAGAGAGCTCTCACTTTCCCTGCCCTGGGGACCTCTCTGTACTCCCAGTCAATCCTGATTGAACTGGCTGCTCCACTTCCCTTTCCTTCTGTGCCTCAGGTCTTTTCTGTCACTTCTTTGCTGAATTCCAGTGTTTCCTCTTAGATGTTATATTCGAAGTATGATTATCTTCTCACAATTTGATTCTTTGTGGAGGAGGTCAGTACCCGAAGCTACTAGTCAGCCATCCTGAAGCCCCTTCAGTAAATTGATTTCTATGATAAGGATTTATTTAACATAAGGATAGATCTCCTTTAATATATAATACTTATTAAATATAGTAAATATGAAATTGTCTGATAAGTAGCACTGGCTGTCAGGAAATATTATGTACTCTATCCACTGCAGCCATTCAGGTCTCCAGCCTCTCCAGAGATGTAATTACAAATCCAGATGGCATTTGGAGCGGGTACCATCCTCACATCTGCCTGATGCATTTGGCCATATCTATCAATCTTTTATGCAGCATGTTTAAATTTTTTTCTAAAAACAAAGCATTCTTTGCATGTAACTAGAGCATAATTCATTTATTTTAATATTTCAGGGACATCAAATTTAACAATTCTCCTGTATAGAGTCCCAATTTCAATTAAAACTATTTTTGTATTACTGTTAGAACTCTTTTTTCACAATCTCACTCTTTGGTGCATTCTTTTCTTCTGCAATATGGCTTAGGAATAAATGATAATTTTTTTTTTCTTTCTAGTGTTGCATATCAGTAGCTAATAAGAACACAATGGACTCAATATTGAAAATACTTTAATAAACCAAGGCCATTTTAAGACTTCAAATCCCTTTCGAATTGAGGCATGGAATAAATGAAAAATAATCAAAGAAACATAGGTGGCAGTATCATGAAACATAATGGAACCATTATTATGTGATGGTATTATATTCATCGCTTATTATTAAAATTCTTCATCAATTCACAGTACTTAGTAATAACATTCAGTACTTACACTATCCTTACTGTACCATGCACAAAGCTTTGGCTGTAGAGATATTAATTAAATGATGAGAAAACCAAGCAAAAGGTGGATAAAATTTCCCCCGAAGAGAAAATATTATTATTAATAAAGTTATAGATATGCCAAAGACGAAAAATTGTCACTTTTCATGAAATACTCTGAAGAAGTTTAGATAGCTTCCTATAAAAAACTAAAATAATCACAGTATGTTTAAAGTTCCTTCACTTTTCTTTGCAAGAAAAAAGTAGAAAGCAGAAAGTAAAAGAGAAACATTAGCAGAGCAACTAGAAGTTTTATTAATAGAAATGTGTTGATGCTTTATCAAGATATTTGTCATTTGGAAGAAATCCTGAAGTTGTTTTTCTGCTTTTAGCTTTACAAAAATGTTGGCATTATTTGCCCATGGGTTAAAGTATTCCATCCTATTATATTATGTAATACTTACTTTCCTTCTACAATCATTTCTTACACACTTACTAGTTCCTAAGCTTCGTCTAACTCTTTTCTAGGCTCTCATCTGGTAGATTGAAATCAATCAATCTACTAGATTGATTTCATTAATGGTCTCAATCCCTCACCCTTTCCCATATCCACTCTTTGTCATGTGACATTCTAGATCTTCTCAATGAGAAGGTGTTGCCTCGTTTCCGATCTGGGTTTGCTCTTTGGCTTGCTTTGGCCGATAATATGAGGTAGAAATGATCGTGTCTCAGTCTCAAGCCTACTCTCAAGAGGGATTGAATTTTTCCTCTGACTCTTGTGCTCTAGCATTGCCATGAAAACATGCCTGGGTTAGCTCCGGGGACAAAAAAACAAGTGGAACAAAATCAAATCATCTTAGTTGCCCCAGAAGAGGCAAATCTAGATCAGCTAAGAAGGAACTGATCTCCCTATATGTGTGAGAGCCTATCTTTGTATGAATTACTAATGTTATTTTTTTTCATAAATGTCATCTCTATGTACCAACTTTTTGTATTTTTATATTTACTTCATTGACTACTACTGGGTCAATTTTTATTAATGTTCAAAATATATTTAAAATGAGTATATTCTCTGTTGGGGACAGGTCTATCTGTCAGATAAATCTTAAGTATATGATTTATATCTTCTTTATCCTTGCTTAATTGTGGTCTGATTTATTGATTTCTTATAGATATATATTCAATTTTATTAATATAATTTACCAGTTTTTTTCTAGTAGCCTCTATCAGTTTTAGCATTATATATTTCAAATCATGGTGTTACATGCATAGGTAAACTTCTAAAAGTATTTCTGGATACAAGATATCTAAATGCTGTAATTATACCAGTGTATATTTTTGAAGAGATGAAATCATAATTCATTTTATATATAACAATAGTCATAAAAGTTTATACAAAATACAGTTGCATTTTCAATGACTCATATACCATGACCAAAATGTTATCCCAGTTATGTAATAATATTACAAAATCATAAATTGTACCAATGTTTACCACAATACTAATAGTGGTTAGTGTGTGTTTTCTTTTTATGTATCATCTGTCATTTATATTCAAACTTCTGTTTCTGGAGTTTAGAAACCAGATTTTATGTAGACTCTATCATTTCTATGAGTTTGAAATCCAGAGGTCTATTAAAGTGTCTGTTTGCTTTGTCACTTGATCAAGAGTTGCATTCATTGATTCTTTTTTTTTTTTTTGAATGTTAACTATCCCTGGCTTTCCTGGAACAAATAATAATTTGACCATTTTGACTTTTTAATATATTGTAGAATTCAGTGTGTTAATGTTTTATATAGGAATTTTCCATCTGTGTTTTTCAATGAGAATGGATAATTTTATATACCCTTATTACCTTGCTCAGCTTAGATTTCAAATGCATAGTAGCCTTATTTGTTTTTTTCGTTCCCTATCTGTTCTGTAGAATAGCTTATGTTATTTCATGAATATTTATATTTTTGAATAGATGGAGAAACTCTCCTCTAGAATTATTTCAGCCCAAGTTTTCTTTTAGAAGGCCGAGGAAATTGTGTAAATTTTTGATTAATTTCCTAAATAATAATGGGAAATTCTTTTTTTCTGTATCTTTTTGAGCCAGTTGTAGTAAATTGCAAGGTTCTGAGACATAACCTAGGTTTTCAAATTTATTGACAAAAGTGCTTACTTTTTATATTGTTATGCTTATTATTTTATTGATTTTAAAAGAGTTGTACCTTTAGTATATTTTTCATTCCTAATATAGGTGTGGATTTTTTGCCTTCTTTTTCTTATTTCTTAACCATGCCAGAAATTGGTCCATTAGTCTTTTCTAGGATGATAAAAAGTATTTAATCCTTAATCAGCATCATATCAGCATCATAGCATAGATACCAGTTAACCAGAAGAACTATATTTTTAAGTTCTCAAAAGTAGAATAGTTTAAAATTGTCTTTATATTGATATATAATTTAATTGTGTTGTGGTCAGGTTTTAGCACTCATTGAGACTTGCTTGTAGGTAAACTATCTGGTCAGTATTTTTTGCACATTTCATTTGTGCTTGAATTTTCTCTTCCCCTTTATTGGTGTGGTGTCCATGTACAGCCATTCGATAAACCTTATTGATTTCCACGTCAGATATTCTATTACTGAGAATTATGTTACAATTCTTACTATGATGCATTTGTCAATGTTTCCCTGTATTTAAAATTTGGTGTTTATATTTGCAGCTATGTTATTAAGTAGATACAAATTTAGTTGCATTTTACCTTCTGAATAATTTGAACTGTCATCTTTACATATTAAACCCTCTTTTGCCTCTTTTTTTATGTGAAGGCAGTAAAATCAGTCTTTATTTTGTTAATACTTATTATCTTTTTCTCTTCCTGGACAGCCCTCATCTCTGTAGTTTTATGAATTTTTTTTAATCTATTATAAGCAACATATAGCTAGACACAAAGATGATCAGATGAGGGGAAATGGCCTGGCTGTAGATGGTCATGTTAGCACATATTGACTATCAACCTTATTATTCCAAATAATGCTTCTATAAATTATTATTTCATCATGTATTTTGTTTTCTGAATGAAAATACAGAATTTTCCATGTATTTTTCCATAAATACAAAAGAATGAATAACATAGTATTTATAGCAGAGCTCATGCTAGTTAAGCTTTGAGATACTAGAACAAAATAGCAAAAGTTATTATCAATTTCCCCATTTTTGTGGATATTTTATTAGTATTCAAGCATGCTATAGAATTTCTTGCCTTATAAAAACCTCTTCACGTTACCCCCACCCCCACCAGCATGACCACATTGTCTTCACTTCTCTGTTCTGCTTTGTAACTCCCTGGATGAGTTGCCGTGATAGTTACTGCAGCTCTCATTCTTTCCAAGATCGCCATGTTTAGTTTTCCAGCTTCATCCTACTAACCTACTAGGGATTAAAATAATCAGTCATTTTCTTTGCCTTAAAGCAGTTTTTTTTTTTTTCTTCTTTTTAAATTACATTTTCTGTTTATTGGGCAGGCAGTGATGAGCAGCTTAGAAAATTAATTTGCAATGCTTTGGAAACAACCACTGGTAGCTTTGTGTTGTTCTAGGAGTGGATCTTTCAGTGGCAGAAAAAAAAAAAATGGGTGTACTCTTACAAGGGTATATGTAAAACTTGGCAAATGTGGAATGTAAATGTCTTAGCAAAATAACTGGGAAAATGCCAGGAAGGCTATGTTAACCAGTGTGATGGAAATGTGTCAAACGGTCTATGAACCAAGTGTATGGTGCCCCATGATCATATTAATGATTTATAATAAAAAAAAAAAAAAGAAAAAAAAATGGGTCCAATCCTTACCAGTCAACAAAGAGAGGAGATTGGTAAGTACAAAAAGTGGGAAGGCATCTGAGGGGGCTAGCTAGGCAAAAGGCATAAGCTGGAGCTTTAGGTGAGGACAGAACAAAACAGCTCAGCATTTGACTGGCCTGCAAAGGTCTGGCCCAGAGCCCTGTGAGATCTGTTTGACTGAGTCAGACAGTGGGGGCCAGCACCTCTCATCAGCATTTTTCCCAGCCCTTCCCTTCCTCTTTCAGAACTTTTACAACATGGACAAAATTGCAGCTGCGGTCTAAGCGCCCCTTCCTACCCCTAATGATGTCATTAACAGCCATGTCTCTAACTAGGACTAAAAAGTATTTATAATTGTGCTTTTTGCAAGTTGGTATATTTCCCCTACTCTTTTCAAATACTGCTTCAAAATAGTTCGGGGGGACTGGTGGATTTTAAAGTTAATTCATAATACCAAACATAAGGAAAACATTTACTATTGCATACTGCAGAAATAACAAGGTTGCAAAACAGTAGGTAAAGCGTGGAGTTCAGAAACATGTGTGTTCTTATGCACAGAAAGAAAAAGCTAGAACGAAACACATCAAAACCGTAAGTTATCTTTGGCCGGTGACCATAGAGATAATTTGTGAGTTTTTTCCTTTGTATTTTAATAATGTTGACCGTGATTTTTGTTATAATCAGAAAAGGTTATTTTAAAATTAGTGCTTCTTTTTTTCCAGTGGCCATCTCTTAAATTGCTTTTAAAAGCTTTTAATTAATTTTGTAATGTTTGCGCATGAAGTAGCTTCATTTTTTTCTATCTTTACGTATTTAGTTGACCATGTGGTTTATGTTCACAGAATATTTGTTCTCCTCTTATTTGGAAGTTTATTTTCTCTCTCTCTCTCTCTCTCTTTTTTTTTATTAAGTCAAATACACATAGATCATGAATACATTTATGCATATGTAGGGTACAATGTGTTGATTGTGTTGATTTTTTTATACAATTTGGAGCTCTTACTTCAAACTAGTTAATATTATTTTCTATCATACACTTTGCTTTTAAGGTGAAATGCCAATTCATGCTGATGGATCTAATATTACCTTTTACATCTGTATCAGATTCAAGGGACAGAAACAGAATTCAACTCACTTGTGAAATTGAACCATCCAAACATAATACACTAATTAATCACATTGACCCTCAGCTTCTGAGATACTCCACTGATTGTCTTTCCACCTCTGTAGCTTCTCAGTCACATGTGTTAGCTCTTCCTCTTCTTCCTAAACAGTACTCATCAGAGAATCCTCAGACTTACTTTGTAGAATTCGTCACACACACACACACACACACACACACACACACACACACACTTGGAGACGATATTCATTTCATAAAGTTGTGTTCCCAAATTTGAATTTCTATTCCAGAACTCTGCCCTGAACTAGTGAGTCTGTCTACTTGAGTGTCAAATAAGCATCTTAACCTTAATGTATTAAAAACTGAACTTTTGGTCTCTCTGTCCCTGCACCACCACCATCACCAACAAACACACTCCATCAATCGTTTTCCCTAAGAAAGTAACCCGATACTTCCAGTTTATCAGACCAAGAAGCTTTTGAGACATTATTGGCAGAGGCAGCTATTTCTGCCTCATTTCCAATCCTTTCATTTAGTTATAGACTCTCTTCTCCCCATGTTTGAACTGGCCACATATATTTCCAGCTCAGGCCTGTGCTTTAGATCCAGCCATGGAGCCCCGTGCCTAGGCTTTCTCCAGTGAGATATCCGTGGAAGAGAAGCATGCAAATGTGTCTTCATGTTATTTTGTTATTGTTGTTGTTTGGGATTCATTGAGGATACAAAGAATTAGGTTACACTGACTGCATTTGTTAGATAAAGTCCCTCATAATTATGTCCTCCCCCAGCTTCATATTCTTAACATCAATGTGTGATCTCCTTATTTTCTTTCTCCCTTTCCACAAGTTGGAAATGGGTTTCAGTTCTTGGAGCTACCTAACAAATCAGATACATGTCATACGGCAGTCTCCTCCCACCCACGGCTGCTCCCTGGGTGACCTTGTTGAACAGTGCCCACCAACACACTTATTGTTGGATTATTTATTTTATTTTTGCTGCTCTATGTTTTGTCTCATGGTGACAAAAGTTTAACTGTCTTCCAACTAATGCATCATGCTTGATTCATCTCTTTCCAATCCTTTTTGGCTTTGCCTGTAAAATGTATCTAGGATAGTCATTCTAAACCACAGTTGATTTCTCCTCCGAGGGTACACTTGGCAAATGTTTAGAGACATTTTTGGTTGCCACAACTGAAGGAGACGATGGTTGCTAATGGCATCTCATTAGTAAAGACTAAACATTCTTCCATGACAGAGAAGTTCCAACAACAAAAATTATTTACCCCCAAATATCAGTAGAGCCAAGGTTGAGAAACCCTTCCGTCCTTCCCTGCCTCCGGCTGCCATCTTCTCCCCGGATTGCTGCGGTGGCATTCTATCTAGATTTCTGATTCTGTTTTTGCCTCCTTGTGATCTATTATTTGCATATTGCCAGAGTGATCCCCTTAAGTGATCTTCTTATTTAAATAGACAAAATCTTCCAATAGTCTCTCACTTCATTTAGTGTGAAAACCAAAACTCTTAGGCCCCTAGAAGAGCCTCCAAGCCTGCAGATAATTTGAGCCTATTGTATCTCCCACCTATTTTGCTACATTCCAATCACATTGACCCTCTTATGTTTCCCCCAATAAGCTAGACATATTCTTGCATCAGGATTTTACCACTAATATTCTCTCTCTGGACTACTCTTCCCAAAGACAGATCTGCATGGCTTACTTACCTCTTTCAGATCAATAAAAACATTCTTGATAGAAATGAATCTTGCTCCTTTCAACAATACTTCTAGCTTGCTTTGCTTCTTCCATGGCATTTATAATCACCCCTCACATTAATTTTGCCCTTTTTGTTAGTTATTTTCTATCCCTCACCACTAAAATACAATCTTCATAGGCAATGATTTTTGTTATTTTTGATCATGGATGTATTTTTCATGGCCTAGAATAGTGCCAGGTATACAGTAGGCATGCAGTAAATAAAAGTGTGTTGAATTAATGATTCAATGAAAGAGAAATAGTACCTTGGTTCTTACTGTCATACATTAAACAGTGTAGCTTCCTCAGGAATGTCACCTCATCTCCCCCTGCCCTTCGTTATAGACAGTTTGTTTCCTATTACTTAGATCTTTTAACTTGTAGCTTACAGGTTTTGGTTTGGGTTTTAGTTCTATGCTAGAGCTTTTTCAAAGATGATTTAGATGTGAAGTATTTTAGGATAAACTCCTCTTCCAACTTTATTATGGGCTCAGTCTGCCTTTATGATGTGGCTCTGCTGCTCTCTGAAGCAGTTTGATCTAAGGTTGTCCTTGCATAACTGGCCATAATGCCCCTCTGCCACAGGACCACCCAGGACCTGCTGTTTTGTTTTTATGCTTTAGAGCCATGGCCATCATAAACATCATCGGTTTTATGCATTTAGTGCTTAGGCATTTCAGTAGCCAAGTGGAGGTGCTTCAAGAAGATGAGCTCTTAAACATTTAGGCATTTCTGCTTTCCCCTCTCATTTCTCATCCCATTTAGGGCTCTTTGGTATGCTGGAGTTTTATGTGACAGAGGGTAAAAAAAAGGATATAACAAGATGTATCATCTCACAGTCTTTGAACAAGATTGCTTTGATGCTGTACAAAGTTATTTCACTGACCGATGACTTTAATGGCACAATTAAAACAAATGGACAGGTAATTGACGTTAATTTCTGGTTTTCTCCTTAAAAATTCTGTATCAGTCCATGGTAATCAATTTACCTAAATGCCTCTATGGCAATTGAAGTTTGCCTATGTTGTAAATTATCTAAAAAATGCTAAATGTAAAAACAAGTATTTGTTCTAAACCCTATTCAGGATTAATTACTTAAGACTGAAGACCTCTATACCCTGAGCATAAGTTCTTTATCTTATTTCCATTTAGCATAATACAAGTATACCTTTTGTAGATGTTGAATTCAACCTCAGTTGAATTTCCAAGATTTTATTTTAAAGAATAGAAATGTTAGGTGCTTTCTCAGGCTCATGGAAAAATATCAATGAAATCCAATTAAATTTCTTTCAATGCTAAGATGTATTGAAACAAATATTTTATGTTTGGTGCATATTCTTGGCACAAGATTGTGTTTAGAAAGGTAAATTAGAATTTATACATATAACATGAGAAACATTTGTCTTAAATTACTAAGGGGAAACATAATGTAGTAGTTTTTATTCTACCGTAATGTTATAGTTTTCATGCAACAAGAAAGTAAAGACTTTTCTTTAAAAGACATGATTAAATGAACTCTGTGATCTGCTATTCATCAAATACATGAC
This sequence comes from Loris lydekkerianus, assembly GCA_963574355.1. Classification (NCBI taxonomy): domain Eukaryota; kingdom Metazoa; phylum Chordata; class Mammalia; order Primates; family Lorisidae; genus Loris; species Loris lydekkerianus. Next base: position 31,134 of record CAUYPK010163768.1, read on the forward strand.
TGCTGGCTTTTTGTTTTTGACATTATGAGAAACATTATAAGCTTCCATTGTTTAATGGAAACAGCCATTCTTCTTGAGTTACTTTGCTTTGAGGTAAAATTCAAAGTCTATGAGGCCCTAAATGAGTATAAAATGGAAATCAATATCAGAAGGCGTGTTTTCATAATTATGATGCTTCTAGAAGATCATCTTTCTTTGCTCTGTATATTTCTTGACATGTTGAGGAGCAAGGTTAACTAGGAATGGGAAAAATGAAAACCTAGTTTGGCAAGGGAAATAAATAAATATTCCCTGGAGAAATAGTCTAAATGTTTTCATGTGGTCACAGTCTGCATGTTCATAAAAAATGCATTTGTTGAGTAAAACTATAAATTTTTAGAACTTCATTTTTGCCCCCTCCCTCAATCTTTAATACTACTTTTTTTTTTTTCTAGTGGATAACTGGATAGCTAATTGCCATTTGTTCTAAAGTTTCTTAACAGTAGAGTACATTATTAATAATAACAAATCAAGCCTCTCAGTTTTGCAATGACTGTTTCACCTTTCCAATGAAAAGCTAATAGTTCACCCTATAACAAACCATTACTTTTAAAAATTAAAACAAAATTCATGGTTGCTATTTTTTCTTATACATTTTCTCTAGTAGATTTTCACGTGAGGGGGGTTGCTTTCGGTGATTAAATAATGGAAAAACGATTTCTATCTCTTTCACTGAAAGTGCTCCATGACCTAAGGAAAAGCCTACAGTCTCATTTGCAATTTTGTTTTGTTTTGTTTTGTTTTAAGACAGAGTCTTACTCTGTTGCCCAGACTAGAGAACCATAGCATTAGCCTAGCTCATAGCAACTTTCAGACTCTGGGGTTCAAGGATTTTCCTGCCCTAGCCTCTTGGGTTGGGACTACAGGCACCCACAGTGACACCCAGCTAGTTTATATATAGAAGCTATATAATATATATATATTTTTTTGTTTGTTTGTTTGTTTGTTTTGTTTTGTTTTTTTTTTTTTTTTTTAATAGAGATGAGGTCTTCTAGCTCAAGCTGGTCACAAACCCAGCCTCAGGCTCCCAGAAAGCTAGGATGACAGGCATGAGCCACCAAATCTGGCCTCTCATTTGCAATTTGTAGAAGTAGAATTCCATCTCTTATTGTCCATGGACAAGAAAAATGGGAACTGGAACAACCAAGAAAATCTCAGAAACACTACTTCATCCCAGAATGAATGCCTTCAAAATCTAAGTAGGGCTGTGGAAGTACAAATCTTTGTGTATTTGTTGTTAAAATAACGCAGACAATATTTTTGAAAAACTGTAATGTGCATTTTCTCTCTTGAATAAGAGCTTTCTCTTCTTCAGAGGCATTTATTGCTTCAAGAGCATTTGTACTTCTCTGTTGCTTTAAGGGAATTTGTGTTTTTGTTGCAATAAAATAAACAGAGTCCATGCTCAAATTTTGATTTCCCAAATGATCTGTGAATTATAGTTAGAAAATATTCTCGAAAACCAATCTTTGTTAAGGGAAAAAAAAGAGAGTTTCCAAACTAAAATACATTTATATATAAACTCCCCTGAGGAATATAAATATAGAGTTTAACAATAAATCAGAATGTAGTATAAACAGAGGATATTTCGTATGGGAAGTTCACCTTAGAGAAGAATAATAAAATAAAGGAACTAGGAAAAACTGGAGGGGCAGATGACCAGGAGAGGCATCCTGGAGAAACTGAGGAAATGCCAGCAGCATCCAGCTGACACTGCACTTCACCACCAGGTCCAGCATGGCACACGAGGGAAAAGGCGGAGAGCAGATGGCATTGTCTGTAAGCGTGGACTTAAGATAGAGCCCCTGGTCTTCCCAGCTGACAAATAGTGTGCCCAGAGTTTCCATGTGTGGAGATAGAGAATCAATGGAGTTGTAGAAGTTCGGATCCGTAAAGAAGTCAACATTGGGTAAATATTTTAAGGACTATAAATGTCATTGGGAGTACTGGTATGACAGTTCAAAAGTCCAGCTGAATGAGACACACCTTAGTAAGCTCATGATACCCAGGAATTAATATGTACTGTGTAGCACTGGAGATCACCAACAGTCCAGCAGGAGTGCTGGACGTCACCAAGAAAGCATAGCACAGACACATTTGTACAAGAGTTCCTTATCTGGTCATAAATAAGCTTGTCAATATTCAATCTTCAGCAGAAGGAGAGGGGAAAGTTAAGGCTTTTGAGAAGAGGAGAATCAATCTAAAGAAGAAATTTAAACTTAAAGAGACAATTTCACTTAAAAATCTATCTAGTTAGACTTACTACCTTTAATGGTAGATGTTTAATCAGGAATTGGTCGTATAATACTGGCTTTGTGGAAAGGTGCCATGGATTGTCCCTGTTAAATTTATATTAAGGGATGATGTAGTCTGTCTGTCTCATTTAAAAATGACCACACCCAAGTTCTCTAAACTCAACAAACATCTAAAGATTGTCATTACAGCCATGGAGTTTCCCTACTGTGATAAAGGCTGACCTAGAAGAACAGCCTGGCCTGCCAGTGGAGGGGGCTGCAAACAATAGCACCTCTGCTCAAGTGGTCCCGCTATAGCTGGTGCCCTTAAGTTTACTGTATCAACTGACTTTCATTACTTAGGGAGATAAATTTAGTAATGCAAGAAATAATTTCTTGGTCATTGATACTCAGTAGTTCAATATTACGTCTGATTTGCTTTATCAATACAGTATATTATTAATTAAAGTACATTTAATTAGTACTTAAAAATATAGTTTTCAACTTTATTTTCCCAGCATTAGAAATCAAAATAATAATAAAAAAAGGAAAAGAAAAGAAAAGTTAAGTAGTGACACATTTAAAGTTGTCCACAGGTAACTCATGCGAGCATGTTTGTATAGACATGCATGTTCATCAATAATTAGATATAATAGTCTCAGTTAACTCATATATTTCCATACATGTAATTAGAATAGTCCACATCTAACTCACAGACACACATACATTTGCACACATAGACATGAAGAGCTGCATGTTGCATGAGCATTACTGCTGAATAATTCTAGAAATGTCAATTTCTTTCATTTGAGATAAAAACTTGCATAATCAGTAAAATCCAGTTTCTAGTTATGCTTTATGTGTGCATGTTTAACTGATGGTTCTACCTTCATTATGCAATGCCCTGTGCCCCGTGTGTGACTCCTCCAGAAGCTGAAGCAAAGAAGGAATGAAGGTCCACACAGCCTGTTTGGGAGGTGCACAGATAGAAGGGTGGGTTGTGGAATGGGGGAGGGAAATCTTTTTCAAGGCATGTTATTAAACATGTTACCACTTAGGCAACTGGGGTTCAGTCTCTCTAGGGACACTTAAAATACAACATTTCTTTCTTTTTTTTTTTCTTTTGCAATTTTTGGCTGGGGCTGGGTTTGAACCTGCCACCTCCGGCATATGGGGCCAGCACCCCACTCCTTTGAACCACAGGCACTGCCCAAAATACAACATTTCTTATTCCAGCTGGGATATTAGAGAGCTGAGGTGTTATCATCATCAGTCTTTGGTTGAGGGCTGTTCCTGGAACTCGTTGTGGGGGGAGCACTTAATTCCCTAGGACTTATAACCTGCCCATTGCCTGGGCCATGTAATTAGTTTTCTTGACCAGGGAATATCTTCTAGAAATAATTACCAGTCAAAACTATTAAAAAGTCATGAAGTACATGTGTCAGGGAGTGTTATTTTAAGTTAGCTGATGAAGACTTGAAGACTGTAAAGGAGAGGAGAAAGTGCCAGGCAGAAGGAACAGCAAGGCCTAAGGACAGTAAGAGAAAGTGTTGGTTGCTTTAAAATAACCAAAGGAAAATCAGCATGCGGAACTGTGGCAAGCTACTGGGAGCATATCACAAAATGACGATGGGAAAAATGTTAAGGGGCAGGTTACATAGGCTTTGAGGACCGTGTTTAAGCTGTCTGTGTCATATTCAACATGCAACAAGGAATCAGGCAAGGGTCTCCTGCGGGACAGGTCATCAGATTCTAAGATCACCCTTGCTGCACTGTGGCTTGGAAGAAGGTACGAGGCCATAGAAGGGGAAAGAGGGCACAGAGGCTACTGGACAACCCAGGATGTAGGTGACAGTGATTTGAATTAGAATGGAGATTGGGAAAATAGATGATTTTGAAATACTGTTTGGAAGTAAAATTGGTAGGTTTTTATGAGGGCAATGATAAAGACGAAACACAATTTTCTGACTTTGTGTGGAATGATAAGTACATCATTTACTTAGATACAAGAGACAAAAAAGAGAAAAATGCTGAGGAATAAAGTTTTTAAAGTCATATTTAGAAACATTAAACCAAAAATGCCTCTGAGACATAAAAGAGAGAATGTGAAGTGTGGAATAAGGCACTTTGTGATGTACTGTGTCGACACTGTAATTCTAGAAGCGGGGGAATGTTTTTCTGTGAATCGTCAGGAGTGTCAGAAGTGGGGGAATGTTTTTCTGTAAATCGTCAGGAGTGTTATTCTCTGATACAGTGAATAAAACGAAAGAAAGGGAATGAAAAGATTTTAAACAGAAAACCAAAAGTAAAGAGAAAATGTTGTATTTATGCCTAAGTTCCTTATTTACTAGGTAGAAAGCTCACTGTGTTGGAGTATTTCCCCAAAACTCAGTGCTTCAAATTGTGTCTTTTCCTTGTAGCAACAATGATTAACATATTTTCTTCCCAGGCTTGGATTTAGGATATAGTTTATTCAGGGGAAATTGTATGTTGCATCATAGAGCAAGCAAAAGATGGTGGTTTTGATCATTTTGGTAATTGAATTGGATCTTGATCTTCTAGAATTATCTATTGCAAAATACCAAGTATCCCCTCCATCCCTTTTCTTCAAGTACTGGGGCTATCAGAGCATGTGAGAGAAATTATACTCCAGGATGATAAATGCTTGACTCTGGGGGAATGGTGCTGAGCAAATATTGTAAGCATTGATACCCAGACCTCATAAATAAAATTGTCTCTGGTCACTAACTACAGAATAGGGAAAAAATATGAATAAATGTAGGTCTTAAAAACTAGGCCACATTAATAATCCAGAAATCACATACAAAGTCCAGGGGTGTCCAACCTTTCTTCTTTCCTGCCACAATTTGAAAGGATAAGACTTGTCTTGGGCCACACATTAAATGCACAAATGTGAACAAAAGCTGAGGAACAAAAGGAAGGTTTGTACATACTTTCCCCAAAGTCCAGCACTATAGATAAGCAAAACAGTCCTCAAATAATCTGCATGCAGTCCACAGGCACAGGTTGGATACTCCTAAAACAGTGCTGGCCTATTACAAACCACCTTGCAAACTTGACCTTGTGTAAGATGAAAGAAGGCCTGCCGGCTTTCAGGAGCAATGATTGACCTCCTGAACACCAGAGTTAAGTTTTGGGAGCTCCAGTTCATTGTGACCTCCTGTTAATAATATTATGCTTTACAAGATTCTCATCTACTACTAATAGCTGATTAAAACTCTTTGGCCCCACAAAGTTCAGTCTGTAAGTAGTGTCACATTCAGTCAAAAATATCTAACTCCAGAAGCCTCAGAAGTATTATCAGAGGCTCCATAAAGATTCCTCTCCCTCTTCCACAGCAGCTCTCACACCCTTTTCTCCTTTCCTCCCCTCCACCTTATTTCTGCTTTGATTCTCTTGCTCCTGTGGTTGACTTCTTGCCAGAATGCTCTACCACAAAGGAGCTTCTAGATACAGAGCAAATACACAAAATCACTTCCCTTTTGTATAAAGACAATGAAAACTTATACCAGGGAAGACTGTTAAACCAATAATTTTTATTATTTTTATACAAATTTACATTATTTCAAATATTTACCTTTCTTTACCCATGGTTATGATTCTTCCCATCCAATGGTAGAAAATCAGAAAACCTGAGTTAACATCTTATTTCTTGACATTCAACAAGTCACTCTAAATTTTTGAGGATTTTAGTGTCTAATGCAGAAAATTAAGAATATTTGCCTAGCTTGAAAAAATATTTTTAAAGTACCTTGTAAAAGTATAATAGCTTATTAGTTTTACAAAGGTAATATCAGGTAGACCTATGTACACCAATAGTAGGATAGTATATTTAGTTTATATCAAGCACTCAACAAAATCTGGTACAGAATTAGCCCCTAACAAATAAACACTAAAATAAAGACTAAGGTGTTAATGTTACTCTCATAAAAATACCATTAACTCAATTCTAGTTACTGCTAATTGAACATCTTATTTTGTTTTTAAGGCTACCCATCACATTTGAGGCTTAAGATATGAAACTGAGTTTTATAAACACACACACACACACTACGTATAGTCCAGGATGATATGTATACATAGTTTATCTGTGTAGTATACACAGATGTAAAGTGTATGGATGGGTGTGTATAATAGTTTATGTATATGTATGTAGTATGTATAATATGAGCATATTCATACATATATATAATCTGTGAAAAATAAACAATTGGATAAAATATAACCACAAATACAGTAGAACTTCCATAGTCGACCATCTCCCCACATTGCCCACCTTGTAAGTGTACCTAATTATCACAAACAGGACATGCATCACATGTACTCAATGGAAGATTGACCTGTGTACATTGACTACCTCTAAGCAATATCTTGACCACTCTGGGCCATGTTATACAGTATTAATTTACCCTCTAAAACTTGACCAGTTGGCTCTGCTCTACACCAAGTGGTGGAAGGTGTGGGCTTTGTCCCTTAGTTGTATTTTTTCTTTAGTATAAGTTCTTTTTTCATGTTTTATTATTACCACATGTTGAATTAGGCCCAACATCCTGTTGTTTATCATGTGTTGCAGAAGACTTTTTAAACATGAAAGGACTGGTCTGAGTTGTAGGTCCATCTTATAGTTAGAGAAAAATTTTACAGTTAACTGAGACATGATGGCTTAAAAGGAAGAACTCGAAAAGCTGATATTGAGAAAATAAAAAAAAAAAAGAAAGAAAAGCTAATATTGAAGGAAAACGTTGATCTACATTTTCTGGAAAATACCAGCATGAGAAAGGTGCTGGAGTATTTAGGTATTAGCAAGACCACAGTTAGCAACATCTAAAAATGTAAACATGAGTACTTGGTGATATATAGTAAGGAATGCAGAGAAAGAAAACAGAAAAGGAGGAAACTTCCCTTAATTAAGTCCGTGAAGGTAGATGAGGGCAGTTAACACCTGAATCTCCAGGCCAATGATCCAAGAAGTTGCTAAAAAATTTGCACAGGAATTCAAGGTGGTACATTTCCAAGCACCAAGAATTTAAACTGCAACATGGGATCTACCAGAAAGGCTCGTATAGTGAATCCAATGAAGTTCCAGTAGAAGTTATGGAAGACTTCATCAAAAAGTCCTCAGACTTCACCAGAGGCTGCAAAGATGATGACTTCTTTGTTGCAGATGAGAGTGGGCTCTTCTAAGACAATGCCTGAAAGGAGTCTCATCACGAAGGGGGCCAAATGTAAGAGCAGAAAACTTTTCAGAGAACGTAACACAATCTGTTTTGAACCAGTGCAATTAAACCGCTAGGTAACTGGTAAATCAGAAAAGCTATGTGCATTCAAAAATCTGAAGCCCAAAGACCTCTCCATAACTTGGAGGTCAAACAAATGTGCGTAGATAGGTGGTACCGTATTTGAGGAGTGGGTAAGGGATATTGACGGAGAAATGAAGAAATGTCTATTTTATTGACTGTAGACAACTGTTCTGGCCACCCCCAAGTAAATCATCTCACAAACATGACACTGAAATTTCTGCCTCCAAACATCACAAAAATCCAACCTCTTGACTTTATCAAAATATTTAAAATACACTACCAAACCCAGGCCCTGCAATGCATCATTACCAAAATAAACCAGTGGTTGCCTATGGAAGCAACTTCATCTGCTACATCAGTTAACACCCTGGATGCTGTCCCCTGGATCAGTTCTGCCTGGAATAAAGTTCAGCCAGAAATGATATAGAAGTGTTTTGAAAAAGTTGGATTGATCACAACCCAAGAGCATGATGTTTTGGTCCCATCTGACAGTCCATCTTTCACGGCAGAATTGGAAGGAGTGGATTTTGAAGGGTTTTTTGCAATGGATAATGAGGTGGCAAATTGTAATGAACCCCACCCACAAGCAATTTTCCAAGTGATATTGACTGAAGTATAGACCAGTGTGAAAACGCATGAAGCTGCTGATGAAGTGGAAGGAGCAAGTGAGGATGACACAGAAATTGCAGAGACTCCAAAAGAAGAGGATGTCAGGCAGCTGATAATACAGTGGATGTGGAGAAGTGGCAGGTGTGCTGTGTGGTATAGCCAGCACTGAGGGGCTGTCTCCACTTACATTTGTAATGAGAATAAGAAGCAGACCAAGATTGACGTTTTTCAGAAAGAATTGTCAAACTATGAGAACACAGTCACACGCTGATTTTGTATGACGCCATATGTATTCCTTCACTGTGTTTTGATCATGTATGATTTTATGATATTCTCCAATAAAAGCTGTAGAAGAAAGTAAAGTACATGTGCGTATCTGTACAGCAGGCCTAGTCCTTTACGTTGACCACCTGTGTGTGTAGCCTCGTGTGTTACCATCCCGTAAGTGGGCAACTAACAGAGGTTCCACTGTAAGTGATTTAGGATTTTTTTTTTTTTAAGTTTCATCATCATTAGAAACTTTTATGAAAAGTCACTGCAACGTTCTTGCTTTTCTTCTTACCTCTCTTCGAAGCAGCTGATAGTTAATCACAAAGATCTTGGTCCTACCCAGTACACCTATAGTCCAGTACCTATCTGTAATTTTAGGCATCACGTGGTGGCTGTGTTTCCTTTTGTTGCATTTCTTTTTCCGTTTGGTTGATTGCAGTGTATCCCTAAGTGAGCCATTTAACTTATGATTCAAACTGAGTGTTCACCGATGGTGTAGGAATGAACAATTATGAAGTTCAACTCAGATTAAAATAAAAGAGACCCTAAAATAGAAAACTTCAAAGCACACCTTGTAAGCAAAGTTGTAGTTCCATAACTGTGTCAGAGATGGGGAAGCAACACTTGGTTAAACTGGAAGGTCACATATAGCATAGAAGTCAGTATTATTTTTAAATGTCTTCGCAATAGCCTGTAGGTTTTGGCTCCTGTGTATCTGTTAAGTGGTAATTCTAATCTTCAAAAGTGCATTTTCTTTCCCATCTAAGTAAGGTTCCTGTGATCTAAAGCCAAGGACGTCTGGAAAGAATTCAAGGTTGTAAGCACATTTATCATATAGCACATAGAGCTACAGGACAGATTATAGACCGATTTAACTTTTATAAAGATGGAAAAGGGTAGGGTGGAGGGGGAAATTGAGAAAGAAAAAAGATATTTCAATGAGACTGTTTTTTGCTTAGAAAACATCAACAACAAAAAAAAGTCTTTTACGTCATATAAAGGAATCACAAAATAGTCATGCTCAAGTAAATTAAATAACATCTAGTTCAATAATTTGTTTTTAGTATTAGCCAATCCTAATGAATTTCTGAGTCAGGTCTTAGGAAATGGTTTCTCTGCATTTGCTCCTGAGCAGATTTAAAGGATCTAATGAGCAGTAACAGAAATGAGGGACTGAAAGCTGAGGCATCCACCCCACTTAAAGAAACATATTTGGATACCTAGTTAGATACATATGTTAGATGCCTGGTTAGACACATGTACACAGTTAGATACAAAGTTAGGTACCTACTGTAGTTAGAATTTTGTATCTAAGGCAAGCTTTTGATGTCTTCTGATTCAACCACTGAATTATAATGTCAACTAATAAAGTGCTTAGGCACTTTATTCCAAATCAAAACGCTGATTCACATAATTCTGATTAGAGCCTTATGCTAATATTTTGTGCTAATATTTGTTTGAAAAATGCAATATTATAAACCAAAAGGGGAATGGTCTCATACCATCAAAATAATATTTATTTTCCAATCATAACCTTTGATGTTCAAACATTTTCAAATTATAGATTGAAAATAAACTGTTTGCTTTGAAGGGATTAGATTACTCCTGACTGAACACTTGAGTTTTAAGAGTTTTCAAATAAGGGTCAGGCTCAATAACACTCTGATTGCATGGGAGGCCAAAGCTGTGTGGTCCGTGGCTCTCATAGAGGACATCTAATGGCATGCCTTTCTATTAATAACAGAAATCAGATGCCACTAGCAGAAACAGAACTTTGTAAAATTCTACCTATTGTAAACAAAATATCTAGAGGTATTGCTGATTTTAGACAGCAGTAATCAGCTGGCACTACTTTGCTAAGACCTGGTTTCTTTCTATCTCCAATTTCCATGATTCAGCTTTATTTTGTAATTAACTACTTCTGGGGACTTAAGATGAGTCTCAGCAGCTCTGGTGCTAATGAATCAGGCACATTAATGAAAGGGTGAGCAATAGCTTTCCTAGCATTAATAGCCAACACTTGGTGTCTCTTCCCCTTGGAGTAGATTAGGTCATATGCTCACCCTTAACCCAGTTGCTAGAGCCAGTGATATGAAAAACACTGACTGGGTTACATCAGGTTATAAACTGGGGAGAAGTCATCCTCCTCATAACCTGTGAATTTCCAAAGAGAAAGTAGGGATTGTTGAGACAGAAGGGGTGGGTGGTAAAAAAAAAAAAAAAATGCTAGGAAAAGAAAGAACAAAGAACAAAGAAAGAACTTGCCTATAGTATTTTAATTCTGGCAAAAATTGTTAATATTAAGCCTTGATTAAATTTTGAGATAGGGAAGATTGCTTTATCAGTGGAAGGTAGAGAAAATCTTAATAAATCTTCTTACAAAGTTGTATAAATTATTTTTTAAAACAATGTGAATACAAATGATCGTAGTAACATGTTTATTGATTATTTCTGTGCATATTTACATAAATGTCATTAAATATACAAATGCAAAAAAGAAAAACAAAAAACTTTGCAGGCTGTTAATAAGAAACCACAAATCACATTCAGTATGAGAAAAATCTGGATTTATTTCAATGGTGATAAAAATTCAAGCAGAAACCAAACATGAGAAGGGAACATTTTTACACTGCTGGTGGAACTGCAAACTAATACAACCTTTTTGGAAGAAAGTATGGAGAAACCTCAGAGAACTCAGATTAGACCTCCCATTTGATTCTAAAATCCCATTACTAGTCATCCACCAAGAATAAAAAAAAAAATAATTTTATCGTAAGGACATTTGCACTAGACTGTTTATCACAGCTCAATTTACAATTGCCAAAATGTGGAAACAACCTAACTGCCCACCAACGCAGGAATGGATTACCAAGCTGTGGTATGTGTATACCATAGAATACTATTCAGCCATTAAAAAGATGGAGACTTTACCTCTTTTGTATTAACCTGAGTGGAGTTGAAACACATTCTTCTTAGTAAAGCATCACAAGAATGGAGAAGCAAGAATCCAATGTAGTCAATTCTAATATGAAAGCAGCAGAGGAGGTAATATAAGGGGGGGGGGGAAGTAGGAGAATGAGGTGTGGAGGGGTCACAATGTATGTCACACCTCTTGGGTGCAAGACACAATTAAAGAGGGACTTTACCTAACAACCACAGTCAGTGTAACCTTATTCTTTGTACCCTCAATGAATTTCCCCTCCAAAAAAAGATTTAAACTTTTTTTTTAATGCTCTGAGTTCTTTTGATATTTTAAGCATTATCAGTTATATGTCCAACGTCTTAGAAACTATCAGTTGGTGTTCATATTCTTACTTAAAAGAGATCTCACACTCGGCTTGAGTTACTGTCACCATTATCATAGGAATTATGCCTGAATTACCTGTTTGGTTCAAGACTTTTCCCCTTTATAGGCAAAGAGATTTCCTGTTTAAATTTCACATCACATTTTAAAAATTGTAAGTAAAATCTTTGAATTTTACACTAAGCCAAATGCAAGAACCACCAGCTCTGGTCTTTACATAATTTATTCATGTGAAAACAAAACCTTCCTATAGCCATAGTTACATTCGTATTACTTTAACTTTGTTTCGAAAGGGTTGATATAGATTAGTTTTGAAAGGCATTCCAGACAATGCAAGCTAAAATGGCCTCTTAAATGGCACTCACATCCTAATAACCTTTTGGGACTGCTGAGTAATAATGAAGATGTGTTTTGTAGCCACTAAATGCTAGACTCCTCATAAAAGTAATTATCACTAATCACTGCTTTGCATACTAGGAAATGAAGCTCATTAAGGTAACATAATAATTCTCAAGACAGTAAGTGGTAGAGAAGAATTCAAGCTCTGAGAGTCAGACTTTGGCGGCGTCCCCCTTTCTCCTTCCTCCCTGCCTTCCCTCTCTTCATTGCCCTCCTCCTTCTCCTGTTCATCTTCTACTTTTTCTTCTTTTGTCTAACTTTATATTGTAAAATATTTTAAATGCACAAAAAATTAAGAAGCATTGTATGGTAAAAGGCCTGCTGATTCACCACCTGATAACATTTTCATCCTGTTTTCTTCTTGTCTCTATAACCATGCCTATATATGTTTGCTAAGTATTTAAAATTATGGACAACTTGGAATTTCATTTCTGCGTGCTTCAGCATGAACTGCTTATGTATGGCATTCTGTTAGCCCTACAGAATATCACTACCCACCTAAGAAAATTCATAATTGCTTCATATTATCTAATTCAGGTTGTCCATGAAGTTCATTTTTCAAACTATTTTAAATTGCACGTGAGCTCTGTGGATAACCTGTATATAGTCTATATTCAAATTTCCACACTTTTCTGCTCAGTGAATTTTGTGTGTGGTTTGCTCGAAGCAATATTCCATTATAGTTAGTGTGACTATTAGAGAAAAATGTATTCTAAACCACTACATGAAACTGTCTTGAGGGGTTTCTCAGATTGTAAGCAGAAAAATTCACAGAATTGCATTGGTAGCATATCTCTGAGTGCAGAGCTCTGTAAGAATAAAGCAGATCTGGATATGAATCACAATCTAAGCAGTTGCCATTGGATTCATGATTTTGGGCAAGTTACTTGATCATTCAAAGCTGCAGTTTTTTTTTTTTATCATTTCTATAAATAGATATTTTAACATTGCCTCATTTGCTAGCTGTAGGGATTAAAAGAAGTAATATCATCATTGTACTTAATATAATGGCTCAGAGTGTGTGGATATAGGTTAAAAGGACATAACTTCAAATTAAAACTGTGCAAGCAGGTGGGAAGAAATTTAAGCCAGCTTTGGTGATGTTAACCATCACAGATTAACCATGAATCCACGTTTAATACTGGTACCCAGTCACATCAGATGGAGAAAAGTTCAGAAAAATAATTCACAACAAAATGTCTGACATTGAGTCATAAAGACAGAAAATTCTTTTCAAAGCTGCCATCCTGGAGTCCTAAGTCTACACTAAGTCTGATTACAAAAGACTTCATCGTGAAAATTTTATCACCTAAGGAATGAAGAAGGTAGCAAACTCCCGAATTAGACTAAGCAAGGGATTAGTCTAATTAAAATATCATTTTGTCCAGTGTTGTGCCTTTGCTGCCATTCAAATCACAGCCTTTCTGTTCTTCAGTTTTCTTGGGTTTAAAAGATGGCATGGTGGGTTCATCATGTTTGCCTCTACTATTATTGTGAATCCTTTTTTGCAGATGAAAAGAAAAATTTTTTATTGAGATAGAGTGAGGTCCAGGAAAAACAAGAACGCCTTCGTGGTATTTTCCTTCCTGTTCTGAAATAAAAAGATACGCGTAAATGTTTACAAATTCAGGAGCTAAGAGATTTGCATGGATAGCAGAACTTTTGCCATCTGTTTCATTTGGATATTTAATGATGTCTGTCTTCAACGAAAGCAGCTTTCACAAGTTAAATCAGTTCAATAGTTCAACCGGGACATAATACTTCACACACAACATCCTTGACCACCACATCTGAGATGTTTTCATCTCCCACTTTGCTGAGCTTTTTGAAGAACTTGAGATGCTAAGCAAAGCTGGGAAGAGATCGTCTGAAACTATGGAAGCCGGTTGTGACTTAAGTTTCCACAAATTTTAAATTATTTCCTTCACTTTCTTTGAGAAATATAAGTGGATTAAGAGACACTGTTCATCCCAACAAGTTTAATGTTTATTGTTAAAACACATATAATAAGTACCATGGCACAACTCCCAGATTCTTGCAGAAAGCCATTGTCTTCAGCTCTGCGGAGATCATTTCATCTTTTAAGCTGTGTGTTATGATATAAGATATTACACAATAAAATATGAGCAGTAAATATGAAAATCACATGAATATGCTGCATATATTTAAAGCATGTATATTGATAGTTTAATTTGGCATGAAAAATAAGATGGTTGTTGTGTTGTCAGGCAGAGGATAGTTTCTCATTAAAATCCATAGCAGAGGCAGACTTCTAGGTAACCACAAAATATACTCAACTAATTCCATAACCCAACCACCATAACTGATATTTCCACATGCTAAAAAATTCAAAAGTTAGTTTCTATTCAGGCAGAAACAAAATAGATTAGTTTGAGGACCAGGCAAATATAATTTTTATGGTTATGCTGGTTCCATTTAAAGAAATCACCTGATGATATAAGCTCTTGAAATACATCACCTAAAATAATGTGAAATGTGATGAGCCACTAACTATTTAAAATGTATAGATTGTAAACACAGAACCACTAAAATAGCAAACTTGTCCGGCTTCACATGAATATTGTTCAAGTACCACGATTGCTTATTTTTGGAGACCCCACTACATCCTCAACCTTGTTCCATCTGGCCTTGTCATGGACACTGTCAAGCTGTTTTCCCCAGACTGTTGGCCAGGACTCCAAAGTTCGTATTCTCTTCCCAGCAGTTCCTGCCAAGTGAGGGGAGGATTTCACAATCACCGCAATACAGGACACCTTTTTCTACTCTGTGGCCAGAATTAAAGAAGAGAGAGAAAATAAGCAAATGTAGCTATCACCGAGCTGGAGAAGAGGTGCTACAAATTACAGAGGCGCTGCAAATCCAGCAGAGGCGGCTGTTCTGCTGGTTGACCTAAGATTTAATTTTGAGACTCCGGCTTCCAGCAGCACTCTGTAATACAGAAACTATGCGTTTTCATTTATTTCTTTTTGAAAAGGCTATACATTCCAACTAGGGGTAGAGTTGGGTTTTTTGAGTGTTTGCTTTGTTCTTATTTTTGTTTTCTCCCAATTCGTGAATGTTCAGTCAAGTTTTGCTAATTGCATAACTATTACTTTTCTTTTCTTTTCCTTTTCTTTCCTTTTTTCTTTTTCTTTTCTTTCTTTTTTTTTTTTTTTTTGTGTGTGTGTGGGAAATTAGCCCATTTGATTAAGGTATAACACTAATTCACACAATAAACTAAAGAATGAACTCCTACTCAATAAAATGCAGAGTGGTACAAAAACCTAAAGATCTCCTTATAGAATTTTTAAAACATGGAAGATTTTAAAGAAGGAATAATACTCATAGAAAATAAGAAATTATAAAACAAAGAGGGAAAAATAAAATAAAGAAACATAATAAAGAAACATAAAATAATAAAAATAAAGAAAAATGAAATAAGAAACATAATAAAGAAAAATAAAATAAAGAAACATATAATCCTAGCACTCTGCGAGGCCCAAGCAGGTGGATTGCTTGAGCTCATAAGCTGGAGATCAGCCTGAGTAAAAGTGAAACCCCTGTCTCTACTAAAAATAGAAAATCTGAGGCAAAAGGTTATTATGAGCTATGATGTCATGGCACTCTACTCAGGGCAACAGCCTGAGACTCAGTCTAAAAAAAAAAAAGAAAACAAACAAAAAAAAAAAAACAACAAAAAAAGCAGAACAAGTACTCAAAATAAATACATATGTGGAGTTTTTAGAATTAAAAGTCAACACATGGAAGAAACCCTATGCCAGTAACAAAGAAAATTTATGAATTTGAAGATACCACTGAAAGATTCACAGGAAACACAGCAGAAAGAGCTTAAGAGATGAAAGTTATAATAGAACAAACTAACAAGCAAAAATGCTAGATTGAAAGGCTCCAAAATTGATGTAATAATACTTCTAGAAGTGGAGAATAAGCAGAAAGGCAGAGAAGATATATTTAGACATTAAAATGATTAGAAGAAAATACAGGATAATCTCTGTATGACCTTGAGGTAGGGCACAATGTCTAATAGAATCAAAATCAGAAAGCAATAATAAGACAGTTCCCTTCCCAAAGGACTTTTGAAAATGTGCTGCTGCTTTTGATAATTTTTCTTTGGCACTGCTCCCTTGTAATTAACATGAGTCATCAAAATTGGTTGAACTTGATTTATTTTTACTCTTTTCTTTGAGACTTACCCAGATTATACTTTTCTGTGAAATTTTGATAAGTTTTAGGGAAACTTTTAAAATCATAAGGACTTTTTCAGTTTATAGTTTATGAAAAGAGGATAGTATTTTTTTGTATTTTATAATTAGAACTTAACTTTTAGTTTTAAGGTTGACAAATTCTATATTTGATGATAAATATGTATATAACAGGATGTCTTGAAACATATATACGTTGTGTGCTGGCTAACTGTAGCTAATTACCATATGCCTAACCTCAAAAAGGTATCATTTTTGGTGGTGAGAACATCTAGTCTCTTAGCATTTTCAAGAACGCAATATATTATTTACTATAGTTACCATGTTGTACAGTAGATCTCTTGACCTTATT
The DNA here is from genome assembly GCA_963574355.1 of Loris lydekkerianus. Taxonomy (NCBI): domain Eukaryota; kingdom Metazoa; phylum Chordata; class Mammalia; order Primates; family Lorisidae; genus Loris; species Loris lydekkerianus. The sequence goes on from CAUYPK010163768.1 coordinate 47,885, forward strand.
CCTTTTAACTGAAATTTTATATCCTTTGCCCCACATCACCCAGACTGCCCAAGCCCCTGGCAGCCTCCATTCTGTTCTCTTACTCCTTATATGAGATCAGTTTTTGTAGATTCCCCATATGAGATCATGCTGTGGGTGTCTTTCCATGCTTGGCTAATTTTACTCAACATAGCATCCTCCAGGTCCACCGTGTTGGTGTAAAGGGCAGGATTTTCTTCTATTTAGGGATGGTTAGTATTCTATGGTAAATTATACCACAATTTCTATATCCATTCTTCCAATGATGGACATTTAGGTTAACTCTATATCCTGGAAATTGAATAAAATTCTTCAGTGAATGTGGGAATGCAGATGTCTTTTTGGGACACTGATTTTATTTCCTTTCGACAGTGTCCCAGGAGGGGGACTGCTGGATAGTGTAGTAATTTTTGATTTTTTTTTGAAAAACTTCCATGCTGTTTTTCATAATGGCTGTACTAATTTATATTCCCACCAACAGAATGCCAGTGTTTCCTTTCTTCGTATCTTAACACTAACCTTTCATCTTTTTTGTAATGGCTGTTCCAGCAGGTATGAGGTGATATCTCATTGTGGTTTTAATTAGAATTTCCCTGATGATGAGTGGTGTGTAGCAGTTTTTCATCACCTGTTGGCCATTCGTATGTCATCTTTTAAGAAATCTCTACCTACACATGTCCTTTACCCATTTTTTAATTAGGTTGCTTGTTTTCTTATTATTAATTTGGGTTCTTCATATATTGGGTATTAATCAGTTATTAACAAATATTTTCTGCCATTCAATAGGTTGTCTTTTTACTGTTGATTGTTTCCTTGTCTATGCAAGTTTTCTAGTTTGATACGTCCCACTGTCTATTTTTGCTTTTGTTGCCTGTGCTTTTGTGGTCCTATCCAAAAAAATCGTTGCCTATACCAATGTCACAAAGCATTTCTCCTTGCTTGTTATCTTTCAACGTTTGATAAAATTCAGCAGTGAGGCCATTGAGCTCTGAACTTTTCTTTGTTAGGAGAAATTTTTTTTTTAGATTAAAAGTAACTTTAATTTTTTCTCTTAATTTTTTACTAAATCATAACTACATTTATGGGATGCAGTGTGCTGATTGTATATACAAGTTGGAATGCTTCCATCATGCTAGTTTACACAGCCTTCTCCTCACTTAATTATTGTGTTAAGACATTTATACTCGACTTTTAATAGATTTGGCATGAACTCTGGCAATATGCACCATAAGTGAGGTCCCATCGACTACTCTCCCTCTACCCAGCCTCACAAACTTCTGGAAAAGCTAGTGGACAGGAAACTCACTTCTCCATTTTGGTCCAGGGGACTTACTCCAAAGCTCATTTGTTGAAATGTAGACAAGTCAGTTTAGAAATTTGAATTTTTTCCTTTACTTGCAACATTTAGTTGGTGAACTACTCAGCCAGTCAAGTTCCATTTTCTTAATATAACCAATGATATACTGAAAATGGCTTAAACATTCCATTGATGGTAAGTTTTTTAAAAAATTATTTATTTACTGTTGTAGTATGTCAAAAGCAGAGTCATGATTGTAGAATTAGTATGATGACTTCCTTTCACTTATTTCATAGTCATAGACTTTATTACAAATAGTAAATTAGCACGTGAGTACTACGCCTTTTTCCTAGCATAACATTCTACCTCATTTTACTTTTGCTTGCCACATATCCAACTCTGTCAAGTGTAAAATACTTATTTTTGACATTTACCTATTTCAACTGGTTTGAGTTGCCTTTTCAGTGGTAGAGGGTCAGTTTTTTGTTTTTTTTTCAGTTTTTGGCTGGGGCTGGGTTTGAACCTGCCACCTCCAGTATATGGGGCTGGCGCCCTACTCCTTTGAGCCACAGGCACTGCCTGAGGGTAAGTATTTTTTAATAGGTTAGAGTATGTATTAATAACTTAGTCTAATTCTTATTTCAACTATCTTGTTTTGTGAAAATAAGTGTAAAATGATGTTTTCATTGTGCAGAGACACTAAATCACAACACTAATTCCCATCTAATTGTAGACTGACCCTGTCTATTTTATTTTGCAAACAAAATTTTTAAACTATATTATCTTAAAATTTCAGATTAGTACTCTAAGATAATATGCTCACATGCTACAGATCTAGAATAAAATAATGTTAACTTTCTTAGTTACAGACATAATAAGAAAAGACATACCTTGTAAGTATAATATAAAAGATGAAGTCACACCCATATCATGTTGAGAAAGTTAACATTATTTACTTTTCTTCATCATGGGATATCTCATCATGAAATAGGAGTCCAGAAATAAGCCATCAAATGTCCTCAAAGGGATGGATCCAGGTGCAGCATAAGGTACTTTGCAACTCCTCCATTACCGTGTCACCACTGGGGGACCACATTAGACTTTTTCCAGAGACATCAGTTTCCAAGGGTTTACAAAGCAGATACTACCAATTTATTGAGATAAAATCTAAGATTGTTAACAACAGTAATGGAAGAATGTACTAAATTTAGGTAGTAGGGAGAGCCATATTTTAAAATTATCCTAGAAATGGGTAGAAAAGTACTTAGGAAATTTATGATAGAGTATGAAAAGTGAATATTGACTTTATGGATTCATTAGCAAGGAGACACTTTAATGCATCCTAAGATTTTCATCATTCATACACATCTTTCTACACACAGTTAACTTTCCATAAAACAACAAATTCATACCTTCCCCAAATATGAAGCAACTAATAATCATCCTTTGTACAAGAAAAAGGCAGTGTCACCATCTATTGAAAGATAAGAGATACAAAATTTCTTTCTTTTTTTTTTTTTTGCAGTTTTGGCCAGGGCTGGGTTTGAACCCGCCACCACCTCCGGCACATGGGGCCAGCGCCCTACTCCTTTGTGCCACAGGCACCACCCCAAGATACAAAAATTTCAATAGTCATTATATCCATCTTTGAGGAGCATTAATTCCGCCTCAATTTAGTCACATTTCTATCTGAATGCTTTCTAATGTAAACACCAAATTGTGGTGTTGCTTACCACTTCATTATATAAAATGTTAAGAGGGAAGGAAGAAAAACAGCTGTTACATTGTACAGTTGTGTATGTATGATATTGAGTATGTATGTATATATGCTGTTTTACTCCAGAGAAACCCATAGCTTCTTTTTCCTTTCTACTTTTCCTTCTGGGGAAAAAAGTCCTGGGCATCTTCCCACTAATGTCAAATCCACTGGACATTTAAAATGACCTACGTGTTTCTTCTTCTCTCACTAGAAGAAAAGGGCTTTATTTATCCATTCTAATGGGTGGGGCCACATCTATGGTGCATCTTAGAATGGGTACAGGCGATTGCACTAATGTACACAGCTATGATTTAACAATATAAAAAATAATAAAATAAAATAAAATAAATGCAAAAAATAAAATAAAATAATGTTTCTATTCCCACTTCATTTGGGTATTACAATGACTTTATTATTAAATCATAATAATTATTTTGAGTGTCACTAACAATAGGCCTAGTCTTCTAATGTCATGGGAAAAAATCTGAAAGTATGTGAATTGTGTCTGATTGTCCTGTGAAAGAGAGCAATGAGTTGTGAAACTTTGTTCTTTCTTTTTTTAATTCTTGTTAACAATCTTTCAAAGATTCTCTTTCTAAAAGGACTACTGGTGATGTTGCAGCAGGCTGGAAAGGAGACTATTTCAAAATATTTGTGTTCTGACCACAGATCTTGGAGGAACTCCACACTTTCTTTTTAAAACTCTAGGAATGCCTGTATGGGAATAAAAGAAAATATGGTCATCTGGGAAAAATCAGCATTGGCCCAACCGAGAAGAGGGATAAAACTGAAACTAGGTCACTTGACTAATAGCTTGAGGGGCAACCTGTACTATTTTCTTCTCTTTTAGAGTAAGAAGGAATGAGGCATAATAACTAAAAATGTGCTTAATAAATAAAACAAATGGAATTTGCCTCTCCAGCTCTTAAAGTCATCCAATATTTATAATGTGGGAAAAATAAACACTGACTAATACTGTTGCCATCCTTTTTCTATTTTGATTCAAGTGCACAAAATATAATTGAATAGCTGGAAGCTGTATAAATCTGTTAAACCAGTTGGCTCCCTGCAATATCCTAGAGATTATATAGAAGAGATTTATTAGGGCTTTATTTTAAGTAGATTATACTGCACCATTAATAAGTCAATCAAATGATTTAAATTTTTAAGTTCCAAAATATGTTATGAAATCCTACAGATCTCAAGAATTTTTATACTAATCATATTCTAATATCTCAGTTTAATTTGTAATTTTGTTTGATAAAAATATATAGTCTATGCAAGAGCTGATTGGTTCTTTTAAAGAAAAAGTTTTATTTGATTAAAACCATCTTCCTACTTAGTATGCTTCTAGGAAAGTAGTTTGATAGTGACAATCTAGAAAGCACAGTAGAAAATCAGTACAAAGTGTACATCCAAATTATTTTAGCTAAAAATCCATACACTTACCAGCTTGTGAGTCTTTCTCAAAAGAATTAGGAATAGATGTATCTCAACTCTGAGGGCAAAATATTTAAAAAAAAATTCTCTTAACTCAGACCATGATTTGTTGAAAACAATCTTTTTTCTTTTTTTCTTACGACTCAACCTTAGCCCACCTTGGAGAGAATATAAATCACATGTTAGCAAAAAGGTTTTGGAGAGAGAATTTCTAGGTACTTAAACTGGTCAACTTATTTCAAAAGACCTGCAGCAGCTGCTGTTTTACTTATAACTGAATGCTTTTCTTTTTTCTTTCTTTTTTTTTTTTTTCACTGTAGATGACCCATACTTTACTATGTGATTAATATTCCTCTTAATTTAATGAAAATCACATTGAATAGGTAAAAAATATAATGCACACCAAATTTATTAACAATTTTATTGTCTCTTATTATGAGTACTATTAATGAATAAAGGAAATGGTTTCAAATCTCTTTATTGTTGCTGTGACATGGTCAATGTAAGGTCCAGATGTGAGCAAGGGATATTTTCTACTACTTTTATAAAAAGCTGATTATGGAGAGAAATTTTAGATGCATTTAATTTTCTTAATGCCACACAGGATTTTCAGGTTTACTAGTAACTTTTTCACAGGAAAAATTTAAAAATAATTTTGAAACACTTCTTGAGCATGAAGTGTCTACTATATGATGTATTTGGATCAAGGATGAAAACTTGGATAAGGTACTATCCCTACCCCTAAGGGGTCAAATTCACAGCTTTCTATAAGAAATAATTAAGGAGGGGTAGCTTGTATAATAGAGGTGCTCATCATGTCCTGAACACCCCAAACCTGCCTTTCTACTTTCCATAGCAGGCATGTTACATATTCTACTCACATTTCTTGTCATTTTTTTTTTCTCATTAAATTTCCTGCTGACTTAACCTGTAAGACTTAGAATATAGAGGTGTGTTTGTAAGAGTGGGAGGGGTTATACAGGCAGGTAGTTAAAATTTTTAAAACATATTCCCTGAATAACTAAAATTATGAAAAATGTCATTCATTATTATTATGGTCAACTCTGGTAGAAACAAGGGTGGAATTGGGTAAAAGAGAATCTGAGTATTATCTCTCTTCTATCATACATGTATAATCTTTTATGTTATCTGTAGCAATGTACACATACACAAAACCGCCACCCTGTGAATGTCTTCACATACACTGCAGCTTTCTTAACCAACCACTAGAATTAACTAAATGTCTTACATTGTAAATATAGAAAATTAAACATTTTCTTGTTATAGTTTTTGTGCTGTGTCAGATTGTAAAATTAGTGCATAAGAAAAATAATCATATAGCCAAAAGTTGCCTTGTAAATGATGTTAAATTTTATTGTATGTACAGAATCCTATGTACAAATGCATAATGCATACTTGTAATATATAGTGTAGGTTAAAGAGTTATTTTTAAAATGTCTTCTCCGTATTTCCTTCCAAAAAGGTTGTATTAGTCTAAAGTCCCACCAGCAATGTAAAAGTGTTCCCTTCTCTCCACATCTATGCCAGCATCTGTAGCTTAGAGACTTTGAGATGTGGGCCATTCTCACTGAGGTTAGGTGATATCTAACAGGGAAGATGAGCATTTTTTCATATACTTATTAGCCATTTGTCTGTCTTGTTTAGAGAAGGTTCTATTCATGTTTGTAGGTCAGTGATAAATGGGATAGTTGGGGTTTTTTTTTTCTGTTGATTAATTTGAGTTGTTTATATTTCCTGGTTATCAAGATTTTTTCTGATTCATAATATGCAATTATCTTTCCCATTCTGCAGGTTGTCTGTTAGCTTTTGTTGTTGTCTCCTTAGCTGTACAGAAGCTTTTCAGTTTAATGAAGTCCCATTTGTTTATTTTTGTTGCAATTGCCACAGAAGTCTTCTTCATAAAATCTTTCCCCACGCCAATATCTTCAAGGGTTTTCCCCATACTTTCTTTGAGGATTTTTATTGTTTCATACCTTAGGTTTAAATCTTTAATCCATCTTGAATCAATTTTTTGTAAGGGGTGAGAAATGCAGTTCCAGTTTCAGTCTTTTACATGATCTTGTCCAGTTCTCCCAAAACCAATTATTGTATAGGGATTCTTTTCCCCAGTGCATGTTCTCGTTTGGTTTATCAAATATCAGGTAGCTGTAAGATATTAGTTTCATCTCATGGTTTTCAGATTGGTTCCAAATGTCAATGTCTCTATTTTTGTGCCCAAACCATGCTGTTTTGATCACTATGGCCTTGTAGTATAGCTGAAAGTCTGATAGAGTGATACACCTAGCTTTGTTTTTATTACTAAGAATTACCTTGACTATACAAGGTTTCTTCTAGTTCGATACGAAATGAAGAATTATTTTTTCCAAATCTTGAAAGTATGATGATGATATTTTAATGGAGATTACATTGAATGTGTAGATTGCTTTGGGTAATGTAGGCATTTTGACAATGTTGATTTTTCCCAGCCCTGAGCATGGTATGTTCTTCCATTTATTAACTTCTTCTGCTATTTCTTTTCTTAGGGTTTTGTAATTTTCTTTGTAGAGGTACTTCACCTCTTTTGCTAGATGTATTCCTAGGTATTTCAATTTTTTGAAGCTACTATGAAGAGAATTGTGTCCTTGATTAGCTTCTCATCTTGGCTGTTATTGGTGTATACAAAGGCTGCTGATCTGTGGACTTCCAGGACTATTGTGGTTGAGACTTTGGGATTATCATAAGATCATATCATTGGCAAAGAGCAAGAGTTTCATGTCCTCAGCACCCCATTTGGATGCCCTTTATTTCCTTCTCTTGCCTGATCGTATTGACTAGAACTTACGGCACTTTGTTGAATAGTAGTGGTGATAGAGGACAACCTTGTCTGGTTCCAGTTCTAAGTGGAAAAGCTTTCACTATTATTTCATTTGGTATAATATTAGCTGTAGGTTTGTCATAGATGACTTTGATCAGATTAAGAAATGTGCCACCTATGCCTATATTTTTAAGTATTCTAATTAAAAAAAGGATGCTGAATATTATTGAATGCTTTTTTCTGCATCTATTTAGAGGATCATATAGTCTTTGTTTTTGCTTCTGTTGATATGGTGAATTATGTTTATGAACTTGTGTATGTTAAACCATCCTGGCATCGCTAGAATGAAACCTAATTGATTGTGATGAATGATGTTTTTTTAATGTGCAGCTATAATCTATTGGTTAGGATTTGATTGAGAATTTTTGCATCTATATTCAATAGTGAAATTGATCTGAAGTTCTCCTTTTTAGTTGGGTCTTTTCCTGATATCAGGATGACATTTGCTTCATAGAACATGTTGGGGAAGATTCCTTCCTTCTCAATTTTTTTGAATAATTTCTGCAATATGGATATAAGTTCTTTGAAGGTTTGATAGAATTCTGGTGTGAAGACTTCTAGACCCAGGCATTTTTTTGTTGGGGGATTTTTTTTATTGTTCCTTGATCTCATTTCGTAAAACTGGTCTGTTCAAGTGACCTTTTTTTTTATTATTAAGTCTAGGGAGAGATTTTGATTTCAGGTATTGATCCATTAACTCCACATTGTCAAATTTCTGGTCATATACTTTCTTGTAGTACTCAAAGATGATGTCTTGTGTCTCTGTGGCATCTATTGTTATTTTCCCTTTATCATTTTTGATTGAGGTTATCAGAGATTATACTTTTCTGTTTCAGTTTTATTTATTTATTTATTTTTGCAGTTTTTAGCTAGGGCCAGGTTTGAACCCACCACCTCCAGTATATGGGGCTGGTGCCCTACTCCCTTGAGCCACAGGTACCACCCTTTATTTTATTTATTTTTTCAAAAAAAAAAAAACAAACCAATTTTATCTTTTGTTAGTTTTCTGAATGATTCTTTTGCTTCAGTTTCATTAATCTCTGATTTAATTTTGGTTATTTTTTTCTTTCAGCTGGGTTTGGGATTAGATTGTTTATCTTTTTCATTTCCATAAAATGGTTCATCAGGTTGTTAATGCTTTCTGTTTCTGTTTTTAAATAGTAGGCATCTAATGTGATAAATTTACCTCTTAAAACTGCTTTTGCTATATCTCAGAGGTTTTGGTAATGTGTGTCTTCATTGTTATGTTTGAGGAATTTAATAATTTCCTCTTTTATCTCTTCTTGAATTCAACTATCATTCAGCATAATGTTGCTTAATTTCCCAAGTCTTTGTGTGGGATTGAACATTTTTGTTGGAGTTGAGTTCCACCTTTATTGCCTTGTGGTCTAAGAAGATGCAAGGTATACTTTCTATCACTTTAATTTTGCTCAGGTTTTATTTGTATACTAGGATGTGGTCAATTTTGTAGTATGCACCATGGGTTGATGTGCAAAACATATATTCTTTAGCTTTTATATTGTATGCTCTGTATATGTCTTTTAATCCCATTTGCTCTAGGGTCACATTTAAGTCCTTTGTATCTTTGTTTAGTTTCTTTTTAGAGGATCTGCCCAGTTCTGTCAGAGGGGTGTTAAATTCCCTGACTATTAAGGTGTAGTGGATATCATATTGCTCAGACCCATCTGTTTTATAAATCTTGGAGCATTGAAGTTGGGTGTATAAATATTTAAAATTAAAATGTCTTCGTGTTATATTGTTCCTTTGACCAGTATAAAATGTCCATCTTTGTCTTTCTTAACTTTGGTTGCTTTAAATATGCTTGTATCTGAAAATAAGATACAACCCTTTCTTTCTTCTCATTTTTATTTGCTTGAAATACTGTTTTCCATCCCTTAACCCTGAGACTTCATTTGTCCTTAAAGTTGAGGTGTGTGTCCTAGAGACAGCATATGTATGGTTTGTGTTTTTTAATCCAATCAGCCAACCTGTGCCTCTTCAGTGGTGAACTAAGTCCATTGACTTTTATTGGGAGCATTGATAAGTGTGGTGGAGTTCTATTCATCTTATTTAGTGAAAATTCATTGTGCAGTTTTATTCTTTGTGTCCTCATGGACCTTTAGGTTTTGTGTTTACGTTTACTTTGTTGGTGGTGCATTGTGATGTTCAGGGTTGAGAATAGGTCTACATATTTCGTAGAGCTGGTCTTATTATGGAGAATTTCCTCAGAACTTGTATATCTATAAAAGATTTAATTTCTTTATTAATTTTGAAGCTTAGTTTAGCAGAATACAGAATTCTGGGCTGAAAATTGTTTTATTTAAGAATATTGAAGGTAGATGATCATGCACTTCTGGCTTGGAAGATTTCAGTTGAAAAGTCTGCTGTCATTCTAAGCTCTGCCTCTGTAGATTAGTTGGCGCTTACTCCTGGCTGCTTGCAGCATTTTTTCTTTCATCTTGGCTTTTGACAGGTTTATTAAAATGTGTCTTGGAGTGGCTCTGTTTGAGTTGAGATGCTCTGGGGTTTGATATCTATCTGAAATGGGGTCTTTAGTCAAACTTGGGCAGTTTTCATTTATGAGAGTCTCTTATAGGGCTTCCATTCCTTTAGGACAATCATCTTCCCCTTCAGAAATCCCCTTATTCATATGTTTGAATGCTTCATAGAGTCTTGTAGTTCTCTCTCTTTTTTTCTGCCTTTTCAACTACCTGGGTTAACTCAAAAACTTTATCCTTTACCTCTGAGGTTCTTTCTTCTCTGTGGTCTAACCTATTTTTGATACTTTTCTATTGTATCTTTACATTCTCTGATTGTCCCCTTTATTTCCTTATGCTATATCCTTTCTATATTCTACATATCTCTTGTCCAACTTTTGGTTCTGTCTTTCCATTTTTTTGTCTATTCCTTTTATTGTCTTTATCATCCATATTTTAAATTTTCTTTCTATAAAATCCATTAATTCTTTATATGTGGAGTCCTCTGCAGTAGCTGCCTCATGATCTCTTAGGGGAGTTCCTCTGTTTTGGTTTTTCATGTTGCCCAGTTTTTCTGTTGATTCTTTCTGATGTGTTCTTTCATTTTGTTCACCTTTTTATTCTCCTATTTCCTTCTCACTGCTTCCTTTCCTTCAAATTGCCTTGTCTCATAGCTTATCTTAGAGTGGCCTCAGCCTGAGCAAAGCCAAACTCTTCCTAGTGGCCAAATAAACAGAAGTTCTTGCTCCTGATCACAATATATTACAATATGTTGCTGGGTCACCAGGTGGTGCTTTGGTTTTTTTAGGAGACAGAGCGCACAGCCAGGAACCTCTATGTTCCTTATCCAAGCTTAGTTGCCTTTGGTGATCTCCTGATTGTTTCCTCGGCATTCAGACCCTGCCAGTTGGGAATCTTAAAGCCCACATGAATCCTTCAGGGGCAAGTCTCCCAGTGCCCCCTGACTCCAATTTTCATGGGGTGTGGTAGTCCCTCAGCCTGTCCCCAGAGTGTAGTTCTGATCCCAGCAGGCAGAATTAAGACACCTGTCTTATAGGCAATGGTAATCCACTGGCTGCCAAGACCTTCTCAGTATAGATGCCTTGCCAGCCACCAAACTTATGGAAAATCCACTCTAATTGGCATTCAAATCCAGTTGCTGTACACTATTCAAGTCCACCCACTCTTCCAAACTTTCCACTCAACACACAGCTTCCACCAGCAAGTGAAAACTTCAGAAAGGCTTCCTCCCATCCCAGACCTATGTGGTGGGCCATCTGATGCCAGCCGGTCACAATCACTTGCCTGATTCATCAGATTGCCACTATTCTGGAGCATACTGTATCACCACATCCTCACTGTGCTCCCTGAGCTATGACTTTGGGTAAGGTCCCCATGCCAGGTATGGCTGGCTTCTCTCTTTTTCAGCTGAATAATCCTGCTAGTCCACCATCTTACTTCACCCCCTGAGAAGATCTATGTCAGACTAATGCCCTCTTCTCCCACTTTGTCACTCTACTCCGAGGACAAGAGGTATATTATAGCTATGGCATGGTTAGAATACTAGTACTGTGATAGTTCCACACCAGCCCACTTGTAAGGTAGATATTCCCTACATGGAGGGCAAGCAGAGAAAACCAAGGGTATATCCTCTCTCAGCATCAACTCATAGAGTAGAAGTGCCATTTGGAGAGAAGTTGGCAGCTGTCCTCACCCCTAGCTTTGGTGGAAGGGCAACCATAAGTCCATAATACTGCTAGTGACAAGTGAAAGGAGCAGTGCAACCTGATGTGTAACAGAGAAAACCAAGATAGAGTGCTGAAAAGAGTCCTCTTAAGATCACACTCAAAGTGGAGGTCAAGAAGCCTACATACATGGATTAGACTGGACTCATGCAAGAGCAATCAGAGCAGAATATAGGACAGGCTTGAAAGCTTTCCGCCAGCCACATACAGACCTATGAAACCAGAGAGGAAATTGCATAGGCATAAAATTTTTAAACACAGCCTCTGATTACTCACTCCCTGCAGAGTAAGTTATTGTAACCCAAGGGCAACTGCTAAAAAGCCAGTCTTAGAAATAAAATGATATGCATTCCTAGCAGTTTGGAAAGTTGTATGTTTAATGTGGTACTCTCTCACAAGTGATTGGAGCGGGAAAATCCAAGCTTCTTGTCCCTGACAGGATGTTGAACAGTAATGTAAACTATTCGAACTGTGATAGCAGTTTCACTACCACACACTTAGTCAAGGATAAAGGGTAAAAATCTAACTGGCTAAGGTAACTTAAGCATAGTCTTCAGCCAGTAAAGTGTCATATGCTTTATGCTGATGAAAGAGCAACCTCTAGGTAGCTAGGGGGAAAAAAGAAAGGAAAAGAAAAGAAAAAAGAAAGCAAGAAAATAAAAAGAGAAAAAACATCTGAGCAGTGACATCAAAGGGTGCACTCTGCAGGAGAATTAGTTTAGCCAAGTCTCTAAGAAATTTACCAAGCAAACAATAAGAACAACATGAACTCAAGTGTGGGAATCAGTGTTTAGAAGTGTCACAATCAAAAATGTCCAATTTTCAATAGAAAACTATAAGACATTTATACATGTTTATAAATTATGCTCCAAAAGTCAAAGCAAACCATTATGAAGATTTAGAGGATAGTTTTATAACTACCTCATAAAATGGTATCAAAAAAAGATAAAAAGTGTAAATAAGGAGTAAATGGAAACTCAAAGTAAAATAACTAAAATAAAAAATTTGCTGGAGAGACTCAATAGGAAATTTGAGCTGCGGGCAGTGCCTGTGGCTCAGAGGAGTAGGGTGCCAGCCCCATATGCCAGACGTGGCCAGTTCAAGCCCAGCCCTATCCAAAAACTGCAAAAAAAAAAAAAAAAAAAAAAAAAAAAGAAAAAAGAAAAAAGAAAATTTGAGCTCCAAAGAAAGAATCAGTGACTTGAAGATACATCAACAGAGATTGTGCAATCTGAAGAATAGCAGAAACAAAAAAAAAAAAGAAGAAGAAGAAGAAGAAGAGAAAAGAATGAAGAACATCAGGGAAAAGTAGAATGCTACTAATTATACCAGTTAACATGTAACATGTAATTAGAGTGCCAGAGAGGAAAAAGGGAAAGGGGAAGAAAATTATTTGATGAAATAATGGTCTACAATTCCTTAAATTTGATGAAAGCCTTCAATCTATTGAAGTATGATAAATTCAAACAGGTCCACACACATTATATACAAAATGTTGACAGGCAAAGAGAAAATCAGCTTGACAGAAATGACTCATATTGAAAAAAGAACCATAGTTGCAATTTGAGGCAGGCCAGTTATCACTGCTAATGGATATAGGCTTTCCATGTGGGTGATGGAACCATTCTAAACATAGATTGTGGTGATACATATAGAACTCTATGAATTAACTAAAAAGCATTGGATTGTACACTTTAAATGGCTGATTTATATCATGTAAATTATATGTCTTTAAAGATCTAAAAAGGAGAAAAACACTTTGAATTGGAGTAAAAAATATGAAGCTCAAATATTCATCTAATATTAGTTCAAAATGTAGCAAATGTAGGGACTGAGAAATAATATTTAAATAAACTACTAGCTGGAATATTTTATTTTATTTTTTATCAAGATATCCTTTGATTTTTTTCATTTCAAAATGTTAAGGGGGTACAGAAGTTTCTATTATAGGAATACCTTGCATAATTCTTAAGTGAGGGCTTTTAGCATGCCCTTCCCCCAATACTGTGTATTGTGTATCTGATAGAGAAGTTTTTATCCATGCCTTCCTTCTTTTTTTAACTTAATTTTTATTAAATTATAATTGTATACCTTTATGGGTACAATGTGATGATTTGACATAAATGTGGAATATTTAAATAAAGCTAATTAACATAATTATCACCTCACTTATTTTTGTGTTAAGACATTTTTTATAATACGCTGTTTGTTGTTTTGAAATGTACCTTGCATTATGTACACCCCCCTCCCCTCTCCTCTCTCTCCTCTCCTTTGCCTTCTCTTTCATCTCTCCTCTTTCTTTCTGGACTATCTTTGTATTTTATCATTCATATGCGTGTGTAAGTCTGTCTACATTGGTTTCTTTTTTCTCCATTCTGGAGATACTTTACTAAGAAGAATATGTTCCAGTTCCATCCAGGTAAACATAACAGATGTAAAGTCTCCTTATTTTTTTTGGCTGCATAGTATTCCATGGTATACATATACCACAATTTGTTTATCCATTCATGGGTTGATGGGCATTTAGGCTGCTTCCACATCTTGGCCAATGTTAATTGGGCTGCAGTAAACATTTTTCTGTAAATATATTTGTTGTAAAATGATTTTTGTTCATCTGGGGAGATACCTAGTAATAATTTTGTGCAATCAAATGATAGGTCAATTTTTAGTTCCTTGAGAGTTCTCCATACTTTTTTCCAAAAGGGCTGTATTAGTTTGCAGTCCCACAAGCAGTGTAGAAGTATTCCTTTCTCTCCACCTTCATGCCAACATCTGCAGTTTCGGGATTTTGTAATGTGGGCTAATCTTACGGGGGATAGGTGATATCTCAAAGTGCTTTTTATTTGCATTTCTCTGATGATTAAAGATGATGACCATTTTTTCATGTGTTTGTATGCCATGTGCCTGTCATCTTCAGAGAAGTTTCTGTTCAAGTCTCTTGCCAACAAAGAAATGGGGTTGTTTGTTTTTTTCTTATTGATTAGTTTGAGTTTCCTGTGGATGCTAGTTATTGGACCTTTGTTGGAAACTTAACCTGAGACAAATCTTCTTCCATTCTGAAGGCTGTCTGTTTGCAATTGCTTGGATTTCCATTACTATTTTGAATAGCAGTGATGACAATGGGCATCCTTGTCTAGTTCCACATCAGAGTGGAAATGTTTTCCAATTTATTCCATTCAATATGATATTGGCTGTGGGTTTGCTGAAGATGGTCTCAATCAGTTTAAGAAATGTCTTATCTAAGCCTATATTCTTAAATATTCTAATCACGAAAGAATACTGTATATTATCAAAGCATTTTTTGTATCAATTGACAAAATAATGTGGTCTTTGTTTTTTATTTTATTTATGTGGTATATTTATAGATTTATGTATGTTGAACCAACCATGCAATCTTATTGAATATTTTTGCATCCATACTCATTAATGATATTGGTCTATAGTTTTCTTTCTTTGTTCAGTCCTTTCTGGTTTGGAGGATTAAGGTAATATTTGCTTCATAGAATGTATTGCCTTATTTTTCTATGTTTTTGGAAAAGGTTAAGTAATATAGGCACAAGTTCTTTGAAGGTTTGGTAGAATTCTGATGTAAAGCCATCTGATCCCAGTCTTTTCTTTTTTGGAAGATTTTATATAGTTGATGCTATTTTGGCACTTGATATAGGTCTATTCAAAATTTGTACTTTTTCTAGTTGAATCTAAGAAGTTGGGGTGCTTCCAGGTATTGATTCATTTCTTCCAGATAATAATATATCTGAGAATAGAATTTTTTATAGAAATCATGGATAATTTTTTTAAATGTCTGTGGTATCTGTTGTTATTTCTTCTTTATTGTTTCTGATTGATGGTATTAGAGATTTTACTTTTCTGTTTCTTGTTAGGCTAGCCAAAGTTTATCAATTTTATTAAACTATTCAAAGAACCATCTTTTTGTTTCATTGATCTTCTGAATGATTATTTTCCATTTCATTTAATTCTGCTCTATTTTAGGTTTTTTTTTTTTATTCTGCTGGGTTTAGGGGTGGATTGTTCGTCCTTTTCCAGTTGCTTGAGATGACCCATTCATTTGTTGACTTCTTCTTTGTTTTTTGTTTTTTTTTTTGGAAGGCTTCTAATGCTATAAATTATTTCCTCTTAGGAATGCCTTTGCAGTGTCCCACAGGTTTTGGTAATTTTTTGTTTTCATTATCTTTTATGATTTCCTTCTTAATCTTGTCTTTGACCCAACTATCATTCAGCCTAAGGTTATTTAGTTTCCATGACTTTGTTGGAGTATGAATATTTCTATTGGTGTTGAGTTGAACTTTTGTTCTGTGATGTTCTAAGAAGATACAGGAGTAATTTCTATCCTTTTAAATTTGTTGAGATTAGACTTGTGCCCTAAACTATGATCAACTTTGGAGGATGATCCATAGGCTGATGAGAAGAATGTGTATTCAGTTTCATTAGGATGAAATGTTCTGTAGAAGTCTGTTAAATCCATTTGTTCTAGGGTTAAATTTAAGTGTAATATTTCTTTGTTTATTTTCTTCTTGGAGGATCTATCCACAACTGAAAAAAGGATACTAAAATCTTCAACTATTATAGTGCAGGAACATATCACATTGTTAATATCCATTAGGGTTTTGTTTTCTTTATAAACTGTGGAGCATTTAGATAGGACACATAAATGTTAATTATTGAAATCTCTTCATGTTGAGTGTTTCCTTTAACAAGTATGTACTGTCCACCCTTATCTTTCCTTACCTTTGTTGGTTTACATCCTATTGTATCTTCAAATAAAATTGCAACCTCTGCTTTTTTCTGATTTCCATTTGCCTGTATTATAGATGTACCTTCACCATGAGTCTTTTTTTATCTATTGAAATAAGATGAATCTCTTGTAGACAACAGAAATGTGGCCTGAGTATCCAGTCAGCCAACCTGTGCCTCTTTAGAGGACAATTTAAGCTATGATCTTAAAAATCAAAACGATCAAATGATCATTTTGCTATCTTGAGCTCTGCTATCTCTTTTCTCATTATGTCCATATCCTTGGTGATTTCATCTTTGAATTAATTAGTTTCTTTAGACAACTTTTGAGAACTATTTGGATTTCTATTTCCATCTTTCCCTCCATTCTATTCATTTTATTTGCCATCCATATTCTGAATTCTATTTCTGACAGTTCAACCATTTGTCTATAAATAGTATCTTCTATTGTAACTCCTTTATTGTTCTACCTGGGAGAACAATCTAGGGAGTTGATCTACCCTGATTATCCTTGTTGCCAAAGTTCTTCCACTGGTTCCATCCCATGATTATTTTCCACAATTTGGCTAGTAAAACTGGTAGGGTTAGATTGAATTAAGGGTCCCAGGAAGTGGAGTTAACCAGCCCTTTACCAATTAGCTGGGGCTGGTGATTGTGCCTTTTCCCCATAGCTTTACAAAGACTCGGAGGACCTGCTTGGTGTGATAGCACTGCTGGCTCTGTCTTGTAGTTAGCCAGCCTCTATCCAATGCTAATGAGTTGCAATATTAGGCTGAAATCTCAGCTGGGGAGAGATACTATCAACTGTAGCTAGGAGAGGAGAATCAGTTTCTTCTTCTACAAAACAATATCTGTTCAACCTTGGAGGGTTCCTGGGTAGACAGCCAAATTCAAGAATTCTAATCTGATCATCTTAGGAAGTACAATCACTCCCTCAACAGGGAGAGTTCAATGGGGTCTCCAGCTACCCAGTTACAAGGATACATAGGTAGTTCTGTCTTGAACACCTGAGGGGCTTGAATCTGGTTCCCGCTAGTGAGCTATGGAGTCAGGAAGGTAAACCCCACCAAATAGTTAGTCCAGGAAGTGTCAGTGCCTCTGCCCCCTACCACACACTGCTGCCACACACACTCCAACCCCACTGGGCTGGAGTCTGGTTCCTCCAGTAAGCAATGAATTCGGGGCGGGGGGGGGGGGGGGGCGGGGCGGATACATCTGCAGGAGTCAGAGAGGAGTCAGTGCCTTCTCTCCTGCTGCACAGTGATCCCAACCCTGTGGGGCTGAAGACTAGTTCCCTCTGGTGAGAAACAAAGTCACATGGATATGCCTGCCAGAGTCAGTGAAGAGTCACTGCCCCCTCCTCTGCTAAACACTGCCATTGGCAATCCCCAATGGGCTGAAGTTTGGTTCTCTCTGGTGGGCAACAGAATCAGGAGAGTGCACCACCAAAGTCTGACCTGGGGCTTGGGTGCCTCCACCCACCATGTCTGGTGTAGAGTTTCTCTCACTTCCATGAGTCCCTTTCACCCCATACCCCCCAACTTTCACTCAAGTCACTGTTTCCACACTGCTGTCCAGTTGCGCACACAATGTCCAGGCCTCTCAGGGAACTGCAAAACACTCTGGGCAGTGCAGGGTGCAGGCCTTCAGGCCACCAGGTGAGTGGGGAAGGGTTGACTGGGAGTTCAGAATTGTGAAAATATTTCTTCAATTTTATGCTGGGCAGGATGATGCCTAGGCTCATGAGTTCTCCTAGGCCTCCCTGGAGAATGAGGCCCAGTGTTTAGCTGTTCTCTCTCTCTCATGAGATAAAAGAAGATGTCTTTTTTTCCTTGCTAGCTTGTAGAGAGCACACAGTGAGTCTTTCTCTTGGGGGAGGTGTCTCTTATCCTCTTGGTGAAGGGCTTTGTACTGGAAATTTGTTTTCTTGAAGTCACAGCTTGCCTCAGCAGAGATGGTGTGCACTTATTTATCTTCTTACTTCACTGAGCTCCTTACTTTCAGCTTCATTGATTCCATTCTGTAGATTATCTCTCTCTCTGGACAGAAGCCTCTGTTGAAAGCTGCCTCTAGTTAGTCATCTTACTTCTCTCTCCTAGCTGGAATATTTTACACCATTCCTAAGATTCATGTATTCCACTGCATTGCCAAAAAAAAAAAAAAGTAATAAATGCTTAGATACATTTACATGAGACTATAGAACAGCAACAATAAATGCAAGGACCCTCAGAACTTGGTAAGAATTATTGATAGGGTGGGATTCATGATGCCCAATTTCCTTACTGCAGTAAATGAAATAGGAAATACTTTCAGTCTAGGAAAGAGAGGTTTATAGAGGAAGCTGGGCATGTAGTTTTGTGAACATTGAGTATAAAGTGTTTCTGGGGAGGAAAAAAGATCAACCATTCTGATGTAGATGATCCTTAATCTCCATATCTATGTCAGTGCAATCATTCATATTTTCAGACAAATACACTTTGGAACAGGTAACAGAAAACACAATAGCAGCTTTAGCCAAATAGTATTTATTGTTAATACATCAGAGATAGGCAGTCTCGAGTTTGATGAGTGTGATAAGGTAAACAAGCTTTTCATAGTTTTTCTGTCTGTTAATCCCTGTCACTCAGCGATTTCTTCTCTCATGGTCTCAAGATGGACAAAACATCTTTAAGAATCATATCCTGGCATGATAGCATCTCAATTCAAAAAGAAAAGTGTAAAATTTAGAGGTATTCTCTGTGTTTCACTCTAGGCTTTTGTCTTTCCAGGAGCTTTTTTCGAGGAGACCACTCCTTATATTTTACTGGTGAGGAATGGTTCCAAGTCCCACCCTTACAACAACTATTGCCAATGATGCTAGGATTACTGGCTTGAACTCTGGAGCTAGGTGAGTTTTGTCCAAACAAAAGCAGGATTCTATGTGTAAGATAGAAGAGGGACTATCTGCTGTGTAGACAAAAAGAGTGTTGGATAAATAATTAATAGATGTAATTTCATTAATACCAATAAGAGTATATTAAATCTATTTTGTTTTCCTGTCTAGGATATTAAAATATGACAAGCTGTAGCCCCTGTGTTTGAGGGAGTCATGGTCTTTTGATACATTTAAACAAGCAAACAGAGTTTATTGTGATTGAATATATTTATTAAAAAGTGAAAATGAAGTAGTATATGCAAGCAGAGAGAAGGGGACCCCACACTCACAAGAGGAAAAGAAAAAAAACTATAATTTATTGACCTTCTACTGTATGTCAGCTTAATAAATGTATGTTGAATGAATTTGTTGAGTGAAAAAATAATTTTAATACAGGGACAACATCTGGCAAGCTGAGATAACTAATAGATCCAGGCTTAGAACTCATGACTTTAAACCCAAGGCCAGTATATTGTTCATCCTATACTACTTCACATGATTTTTTAAAAATTTCATTATAAAATCTTGTCCTGTTGCTTCATCATATATTCATTTCCTCTTAAAAAGAAAAGTCTGGTCATTCTATTTTATATAGATACATTTCTAACGTACTCTTTTGGATCAAATCTAATTGGAGCTCTTTTTCCTGAGTTTTGCTTACATCAGTAAGTCTATGAATCAACTGTCACACTATTGTTCTTCATTTCCCACTGAAATAATTAAGGAGGCCCTGCTTTTGCAGAGAATGGGACTTTATCCAAACAGAGGAAGAAAAACCCCAGTCGTAAAAGAAAGTGATTTTGACGTTTCTTCAATTTGTTTTAAAAATATTTTCTCATGGGAGAGCTTTTTGATGTACATGTATATTTAATTCTTCCCTTATGATTATTTTATCCGACTTGTTATTTAACTACAGTCTCTGGAGGAAGAAAGAAAAGGTGGTTTCCTATTTAATTTTGAAAAACCAAACCTAATTCAGTAGGCAACATCAGATCCAGAAAGCTTACTTAGGTAGGCAGCTTAAGATTCTCTATATCCAAACTCCTATGTGTCTTATAGCCAAACATTGTCAGTATATGCACATTCTGCTTATTGTGCTGACAGAGTGTTTCAGAAAGATACCCAGTCCCTTGCTCTGTTTTCAAATAACATGGTCACTATAAGCATAGACAGCAGAATGAAGGGCTATTTTTAAAGTTTGAAGGAAATGTTATGTTAATTGGAGAAGCCGTTTTGTAATGGCAATTACATCGACACTGTGTGTTTATTCTTAGTGTATAATATTCACCAGACTTCCTAAGTTCCATGGAAAAGTTTTGAAGCAGAGGAAAAATCTAGTACTAATTAGAAGCGGGTTGATCAGAGGGATTTATTTAAGGGGGATTAACTATCCTTACAAAAACAAAGGATCAAATTCTTTTTTTCCTTCCTAGCTTCAAAAGGAGCTTCCAGCCAATAAGGCAAGAGAAGTGGAGAGAAAGGAAATGGGATCTGGCTCCATTTCTCATCCTTCTGAAGGCGCAGAAAGGATGTGTGACTGCCTCAGGCAGGGTAATTAGAGTAGCCGAGTTACAAACACGAATCAGTAATATGGGATATTACACTTTCAGCTCGTCTAAGAAGTTTGAATTAAAATGTTTCCTTGGGGCAAAAACCTTCAAAACCGAAAACTTTTTTAACGCTTTTCCATCACTGAAAAAATTATTGTTTTATTTTGTTCTGGAATTCTCTGAATATATTTGATGCTCCCGAATAATACTATGTTGTGATGCCGTGCATTAGGCTGTGTCAAAATAAGAGTTCCAACTTTGAAGTTACTAATTATTTTATATGTTTGAAATTTTAAAATAGGTATTACATACTCTTATAAGATTCATTACTTTTATGATGAAATATCCTATTTAAATGTTTGCACTTAAAAAATTCAAATGTTATAATAGAAAGGCTCCATAGTAACTAAGCAAAAATAATAATTAGGTTTTGAAAGCACTAATTTTATTTGTTATGCTTAATTCATTTAGAAGGATATCCCTTCCACCAAAAAGATATATAGAATTTTTAAAACATCTGTGATCATCTTTATATCATACAAGAAAAAAAATCTGAGATCTGGCTTTGAAGATGACATACAAAATTTAGATTTCTGACAGGTGATAGAGAACCTATATTTCAAATTATTTTTTCACTTCAGAAGAATTTTTCCCCTTGAAGAAATTCTTATACTGAATTTCACAAATAATAATTATGGTAAATACTTGCATTATTTTCAGAGTTCTGTGTGAACTTGAATTAAGAATAGATTTATTTCATTACAACAGTGGTTTGAGGGTAAACCTTGGCTAAATTTATTTGCTACTGAAAAGAAAAAATATCACTTCAAAATTATAAAAGTATATACTTAAAAATATAATACTCTTTTCCAATTTAATATGAAAGATGGCTTCATTCTTTAACAGAATGTAAGTAATAACTGTCTTTGGGGGGAAAGTTAATACTACAAGTAAGTATTAAATAAAAAAATTCCCTATCTTCGTCTCAGCCTATTTTCCCAGAATTTTGTTTCATTTCAGACGCATTTCAATAGATGCATTCTATATGTAATATTTATAATTTTTTTATCTTCACCTGAGAAATGCTGTAAAATTTTTATAGCTACAATATTTATTTTATTGGCTGCAAAGTATAAAATGAAATAGAGGTAAAAATTCTGTAAATTATCAGTATGAATATTTGTCTGAGGTTATTCATTTGGAAATCTCCTAGAAATGAAATTCCAGTGCAGAGTTTGTATAAACTTGTCATTTTGACATATATTTCATTTTGTCTCTCAAAAAAGTTGCCCTATTTCACCAATGATATATGAAAGGGCTTATTTTTGCATTCCATGTCCCAGGTTATACTATTAAATATTTTACTTTTTGTAGATAGGCAGCAAAAAGTATCTCATTGTATTTTTGCTTTGAATTTCTTCAGAATATGTTAGACCATCATTTCAGAAGTGGGTGGCCTTATTTTCTCATTCTTTGAAGATCTTCCAAGAAATAAGGTTCTATGCAGAATAAAATCCTAGGTAATATGTAAGTATTCCCATTGGGTCCTTGGGTACTAAAACAGCAATAGCAGAAACAACATAAAGACAAAGTCCCTTGCTTAGAATCTCAGTAACAAAGTGTTTTTCCCAGTCAGTTGTCTGTTAAAATTTGTCTCCAGTTGGTTTTTCCAAACATGTCAGTAATAAAATTTTAATTCGTATGTGATAAAATGCATCTATGTGTGCAGCTATACTAGGTTTCTATTTTACTTGTAGAAAAATGTACTCAAGATTACTTTTTAAAAACACTAATGGAGCTCACAGTTTTTGTAGAGGTACATTAAGAAAAGTAATTTGGGTTTCGGCAAGAGACTTTAAATATACAGTATACCTTTATTATTCATCTAAATAAACTCTATCATTTAGAAGTTATTTGAATGCAGACAATCTAAAAGCATTTTGCTATTTTGGTTTTCTTACACAATGATACGTTTAAATAACATCTCAGCTATAAATAAAGCCACAAAATAGTATAACAGACAAGCTTTAGATTTTGATTTTTTTGCTATTTGGAGGGATGGTCTTCATAAAAATATTCATTTCACTAATAACATCCTTAAAAAGTCAGAAATGAAAAGAAATAGAACACTAGTGAATTTCTAACAAATCATACTAACTAACAAGTGATGTTCTTTATAAGCTTCTCAGTTTTTAATATGCTAGTTAATTTAGATCAGGGTACAACAAACTATGACTTGTGGGCTGAATGTGACTTACCACCTGTTTTTGTAAATAAAGTTTTATTGGAACATAGTGGTGTCTGTGGCCAATATCATTCATGGTTGTTTATCACTACACTACTGTGACAGACACATACGTCCCTCAGAATCTAAACTATTTACTACTTACCCCTTTATGGAAAGTGTTTACTGATTCCTAATTTAGAGGATCTTGGGAATAAAGGCTTCATTTCTTACAATGATAATTATTTTGAGAATTTTTTCCTTAAATGCAGTATCAGAGGAAAACAGTCATTACCCTTCTATTGAACCAACATTTTTTGAACTACAAGACAGACTATTTCAGACCTGAATATTAAGATGGCTTCTCTTTATTATGTACCTGACATTTATGTGTATTAATTCTCACAGCAAGGCTTAGAGATTGACATTATTGGGTAGAATGATTGTGTTAATGGTCCCAAGTTGGGGCCTCCTATCTGTACCCTTTGAGCTGTATCTTTATTGTCTTCATTCACTTTGACTCTGGGCTAGTCTTGTGATTTGTTTTGGCAGAGGTAACTTTGTGTCAGTTCTGGGCCAGAGTCTCATAGATTTTGAGCCCTGACACTGACATGAGGCTAGTCTGAAAGATTATGTGCATCAGAATTGGACAACCTAACCAAAGCTTCCCCTAGACTTGCTGGTCCTCAGCTAATCTACCACGTGAATGTGTATATGCGAAAAAAGCCAATTCGAGATCAGTCAAGTCCAGTTCCAAACAGACCAGCCCAGCCCAGACAACTCACAGAGCCATGAGACACAGTAAATGATCATTGTTTTATGCTGCTGAACTTTTGGGTTGCTTGTTACACACCAAAAGTTTACTGATTAAGTATTATACCATATTTTACAGATGATTAAATTGAAGCTGCGTTAGGTTAACGAATTTGATTAAGAATGTACAGGTAGTAAGTGGAAAAGGCAGAATTAGTAACCAAGAATCAAATCCAAGAACCTTTTATAAGCCATTAAACTCAAGGTAAGAAAACTACATACGCAATGACCAAGTGTGAGGACTCCTCTCTCTCCCTTTCTCTTCCTGGTGAAATGTAGTTGGTGGAGAATAAAGAGCATCCTATTACTGGCTCATCTGTGAGATTCAGTAGTGCAGGGACTGGACAAGTAATAGCATTGTCTGACTGAGAGGCTGACTGATAAAGCAGTATGTTCAATGCTTGCTGTAGTAATAAAACTCCTGAAATGGTCCGTAAAGCTCATAGCCAAAAGGGGAAAAGCAGATGAGCCACATGGAGACGTAGCAGGCACCCAAGACAGGAGCCGAGCCAAATAAATCAGAAGTAGACACTTGGTGCTGAAGCTCTCTAAACCAAAATCCCCCAGCTAATCTCACAAATGTTTCAAGAAGAAGCATATAGAACAAATGAAACATATATATTCATTATTTATAACATATATTCATTATTTAAATGAATAATATGAGTATTAAATAACATGTCCCTTATTTATAATGAAATAATAAACTGGACACAGATTGCAGAAAATTTTCTTTATTGTTTTTTTTTTGTGATTGCCAGATCACATTTTCATTTCTTACGTGAAATATTTTTTTTTCTGTTTGTGGGTAGGAGTCACAGTGAGAAAGAATAAGGAGCTAGATCTAAATTGCAGAAATGGTGGGCGTGGGAGGTGGATAGGAAACAAATGGGGCCTGCTTCCCAAAACCCCAGGACAATTTCCCCAATAATAAAACAAAGCTAAAGAGACATCTGGGGCTTGCCTCCCAAGGAGAGTCAAACAATGAATCTCACACAGCATAGTTAATTCCTTTGTGTGAATTTAACAGTTAATTATGACCTCGATCTTGTTTCACATGAAACAATGTCTTAAGAAAAAACTGAGTATTTTTTTTTAATTTATTTATTTTTGCTGTTAAACCATAGCTGTGTACATTAGTGCAATCAAGGGGTACAATGTGTGGGTTTCATATACAATCTGAAATACTCTCATCAAACTGTTCAACGTAGCCTTCATGGCATTTTCTTAGTTACTGTATGTAGACATTTGTACTCTGCATTTAGTAAGTTTTGCCTGTACCCATTCTAAGATGCACCATACATGTGGCCCCACCCATTACCCCGCCCAATACCCTCCCTACACCAAAACCTCCCCCCACTCTTCCTCTCCCTTGGCCCTTTCCCCATAGTCTTGTGCTATAGTTGGGTTATAGCCTTCATGTGAAAGCTATAATTTAGCTTCATAGTAGAGGTGAGTACATTGGATACTTTTTCTTCCATTATTTTTTAATAGCAATAACAAAACAAAAATCTGGAAGCATCTCACATGTTCATTGATT